>LOEQ01008334.1:61681-80610 GCA_001685075.1 Bramus lutescens
ACACACACACACACACACACACACACACACATCCCTATTCGAAAATGTCTATGGATAATGTCCCTAATCTATAGTAAACAAACCTTCATTTACATAAAATTGTCTTCAAGATTATACTACCGGAAGGCTATTTCAAGAAATGTTAGATAAGAAAGGGAGAGAAAGAACCAACAGAAAGACAACGTGATTAAATATAAAAAAGAATCCATCAGTTAGAGCAGACATTGTTTGAGTAAATATTGAACATACATGTATTGCAGTTTTCCCTCTCATTTTTAAACAACTAATTATTCAGAGAAGTTCTCAGTTGATAATTTGATGTAAAAAGTTGACATTTGTTATTTCTACCCTTTCATTTAATTTGCAAATTAGAATTCCGAGTGTGTGTTTTTAAATTATTTCTTCACAATATGATGAGATTTATTAAATTAGTAAGAGAAATTGCTTGAGGAAACAGACTCCTGCAAAGTCTTCTGGCCACCCAATCATTGATTTGCCTCAATAAATTCCTCCACTGTGCATAAATATGCAAACCAAGCTTAAGCATTCACTTTTTTTGCAACAATTTTACATATGAGTTACTAAAGGAGGAAAGAAATTCTTGGCTTCTACTTTTCAAATAAGTGTTGCTCAAGGTATTTTTCAGGAGGAAAGTTTAAAATTAGTTCTGGAGGAAGCTAAAGACACAGCTCATTGGTTGGGTCCTTGCTTAAGCAGGCATGGAGTCTGGGCCCACCAATGCCAGCACAACAGCAGCAACAACAAAAACCTTTCAACTTTATATCTTGGTCAGTACGCTTTTTCATCAAGAAATGTGAAGAAGAAATTATTTAATCTCTCCTACACTAAAGCTAAAGGAGCTTAGCTCAAAAAGTTTAGCTTATATAAAAGAAAAAAAAAAACGAATTGTCACGATCCCTATACTTTGACCAAATCATATAGGATTTGTGTAACAGCTCAGATTCTAGACTATGGAATCTAATAAGTTTAAGGTGGTATTCTGTCTCTGCCCTTTATAAGGTATATGACAATAAGAAGTTTCAAATTGAGAATCTTTTCTCATTAGACATTAACCAGGCTATTAGGCAACAATATGCAAAGGGATATAGCAAGTCTTCAATGATAAGTTTATCGGTAAGATAACATTTTTGAATACCTGGTAAGTATGGACATTTTTCTAGAACTAATAAAAGCAAGGTAATTAATTCTCCATGAATAATCAACATTAAAAACTTTTTATTTAAATTATTGATTAATTTTAACCTTCTGTAATAATGAAACACATTTTGAGGTTTTCAATGAATGACATCCCCTTAATAAACATTTTTTTCACAACATGTCAGTTTAATGTTCTCTAAACCATCAACAAACCAAACTAAGATGTGGTAACTAACACGAACAGGGAAGTTGCAAAATTGTGTCTCACTCATCTGACCAACCTGGATATTTCTAGGTATATACATAGTTAGAATTTTGTGTTTTGTTGTTGTTGCTGTTGAAGAAATTCCTGAAAATGTCTTTCCTCTTCCATAGGGTGCTATTTTTCTCTGGTTTCTTTGAGGCCAACCACAAGTTTGCATTCTGTCATTCTGGATTCACTCCAGTGTGCTCAGCTCAAAGCTGCTTTGGGGAATCTCTGAGAGACAACACAGGGGCAGTTACTTGAATTGTTTGGCTTGAAAAGGGAAACTTTTCTTAATCCTGATCACTTCTACGGAATACTGGAGGCTAAGTAATTTGGATACCTAATCTTCATTACTAGACATAAAACTGCTGCTACCTGGGCATGAAAAAATGAAAATATCACGACACAGTATCACCGTGTTTAGCGCCCATTTCATAGTCAAGAATTTCACTGAAGAAGTCTGGCTCAATTCCAGAAGGTTCAGCTTCGCAGCCTGCTGCTGTTCCCGTATGGATAACTATCGTATTTAATTAGAGTGTACTTCTATCTTTATGTACGGATTTGGCCGCTCACACTTCAGGTGTAATGGTAATTCTTCAAATGAGCTGGACTTGTAGCCCTCAGAAACTCTTCCAAGCTAAAATGTCATAGGCTTCTCTTCACTGCCACCTTGTGGTGGATTTTTCAAACTGAAATCATCTCGTTAAAGATTTCAGAGGCAGCAATTTATTTGAGATTAATAATCTTGTAATAACATCAATTGATCGTTTTATAAACTCACCCTTCATTTAAAATCACCATTTAAGATAAACATGTTTTTCATTCTCCTAAGTTCTCCAAGTGTTTTGATCAACAGGGAAAAAAAATCAAGAAAAATATCACTTCCTCTAAAACAATTGTGATATCATTAAATTAATTCAACACCATTCTCTGTTTCAATGATCACTTTCTAACAAACTTAAAAATCTATGTGCTGAACAAATATTTATTTAACTAGAAATTGTATTTGGTACAAGAGAAGTTATAATGTACAATCAACTTTTAAAAGTATGTGTTTACAATTCATATCTGACACATGGTTAGGTAATTAATTATACTGCAATTGACAAACAAATGTGACATTTTAATTTTTTAAAACACACCCACTGTGTCTTTCAATATGAATCAATTATTTTTCTAAGAAAAAAACTAATTTCCACATTGCAAAATAATAATTTGATTGTGGCTTATAATTTAAAGGCTTTGACAATCTACCAAGAGAAATCAAAATAGAATCTTACTTAATTGCAGTGCTGTTTTAAATATTGATACAAAGACATTGACATAGGACTGCCGATGCTTCAAGTGCGTAAACCGGGGATGAGTGACTTTACCCACTGCTGTGTCAAAAATACCTGGCAACTTAAAGGAAGGGTTTACTGTGACTCAGAGAATGGAGAAATAGAACTACTTCATTATGGTGCAGAAGACACCAAAAGCATGAACGTACTTGTATCTGCCATCCAGATGGAAAAGATTAGTGCTGATTCCCTTCTCCGTGGTATTCACTTCAGGACCTCAGCCCATGGAACCGTGATACCCATGTTCCATGAGGGATTTCTCACTTCTATTAGTCTAAATAAAACCTCCTTCCAGACGTGGCCAGAACAATGTCGCGCCAAAGACCAGATCGTGACAATCAGCAATAAACATCACACCAGGTGATTCGTAGAAGGCAAATTTGCATAATCCTAGGTCATTAAAAACTCTCCTTTTTAAGTAAGGTGGCTTTATGAGATGGACTGGGACACCTTGCTCAAAATATAACTTCAAGTATTAAGAAATGTTTGTAGTTGTTGGAAAGATTTTTTTTTATTTTCTTCTTCCCCAGATGTACAAGAACACTGTGTTTCTCAGATTTATTTATTCCTTCAAGGAAAGAAATTGATTTTTTTTCTTGACTTTCAAGGCTAAGCTACTCATAAATGGACCCAGACAAGACAATGAAAAAAATGGTGAGTGATTCCAAGTCTATAAGGCAGCATCTTGACCACCACCATAGAATCATATTTAAATTCAGTTCAAGACAGAGTGGGAGGCCATCCTTAATTAGATAGTTTCAAGCATCGCCCTCGGTCCAGGGATTCTCCAAAGAGGGGGATATGGCAGTGATTAGTATGTCATCCTTGGTCCAAATTTCAGTTTCAATTGGCCTGGACAATAACCATGCAAAAAATTAATTCATCTAAAGCAATCCTGGATATGGTGTGTAACTGTCTGCAATAAATAATAATTATAAAAACATATGTAGTGAGAAAAGGTCACAATCCACAAATTGAGAGGGTTGCTATGGGTGACGTTATTGGCAACCCATTTCTTCCAAAGGGTGCCTGAATGCGTATGAACACTCAAAGGCATCCACATTGCCATGAATTCTAGTACATACACTTTGTGCTTCAACCATACAGTATGCTCTTTCATTTAAACACTATCAGCAGTGGATGTGGATGAAAAGTATTTCATTGTAGTTGCCATTGCTTTCTTTTCATTGAGTATGAGTGTTTCATTTTGGTCTGCCCCAACTATTTCAAAGTTTGTGCTTTAATGACTTTATGAAATCTTTTCCACCATGCCTTTGAGGTGGCCCCATTTTCTTAATGGGAGAAACATATTTAAATTGTCTGAGAGATGTGTTTGTTCTTCCTGCTTGCCGCCCTAGGATATGGGAGACTAGAAACTCTATCAAAAAATAGTCTTAATTTACTCGCTAACATTTATTCTCTCGGTAGGGATAATTTTGATTAGTAGGAAAAGGGGATGTCTCATCGCTTTCTCTCACAGGCAAATAATGCACTGCAGTTGTGTCTCTCTTTGCGGAGCCTGGGAGCCTTCAGATTCATTGTCTAATTAATTCTCCAAACATTGCAGTAGAGTACCACTGGGGAGTAAATTCCCACTCTATATCGAGGAATATTAAGCGCCTTATACTATGTCACCAATGCCAGTAAAAGGCAGACTTGAGGAAACTGCTTGAGGCTAGCTTTTATTTCAGCAGTGCTTCATTATTTATCATATTACAATAAATGCTTCAGAGATCACTAGTTCTAGGAGTTGAGAACGCAGCAACTTCCTTTGTGTTTAATTGTAAAAATGTTCCTAAGGAGGTCTTTTACAAAGATCAGGATATAAATCCATTTACATCAATGTAACATAATGCCTGATATTTTATTGAGACATAGAATGGATTCACTCATGTTTGTTCTAATTACATAACTGTTCAGCATTCATTTGTAAACGTGCAATATTAACATTCATTAATAAATTAATGTGGAATTGAATCATTTTATTCACTTTTTCCTTTCATTTATTAATAAGCCAGTCTAATCAATCCCTTTATCCCATGAGAACTATGCTCAAATAAATTTTAGTTCATTATTATAATAATGTATTTTTAAAAGTAATTTTTATATCCGTAGAGAAACAATTTAAAGAACATAATCATTTTATCTGTATCATTTCTATATCTAAATAAGATTCAATTCTATTTATTTATAAAATGAAAAATATAAAGACTTACCATGTAGTATGTTTCCACAATTTTCCTTACTGAATTAAAAAAGAAAGAAAGAAAAGAAGGAAGGGAGGAAGAATGAAATAAGGAAAGAAGGAAATAAGGAAGGAAACAAGAAAATGACTACGTGCATAATAATACAATGCATTTGATTATAGCTCTAAAATTTAATATTAGAGATTTCTAGAGCACAGAGCTAGCATTCCCTGAGAGTCTTCAAGGTTAAGTTTCTAGTTGAAGAAAGACTAGGGAACTGATTCAGAATCAGTTTCATACTTGAACTTTGTGATCTTTAGAAAAACAGAGATTCATATTCATTTCTAAGTAAGTAAATATTCGATCTGAAGCAAAGTATTAAAAAATGCTTTTGAATTTTCCTTTTTTATAAACACTTGTGGAATAAGCCAAGTGAGCAGTTAAGACAGAAAATCATGGTAACGTGAACAGCATTTCCTAGTCACCCTGATGTCACACAGCACTGTCCCAGACACCCTGATGTCACACAGCACTGTCCCAGACAGTCTGATGTCACACAGCACTGTCCCAGACACCCTGATGTCACACAGCACTGTTCCAGACAGTCTGATGTCACACAGCACTGTCCCAGACACTCTGATGTCACACAGCACTGTCCCTCATGCCCTGATGTCACATAGCACTGTCCCTGACACCCTGTCACTCTGGTGGGTTGATGTCACCACAGGACTGTCCCAGTCACTCTGGTGGGCTGATGCCATCTCCTGGAACTGGAGAATCACTATGTTGACTGTTACAACAGCCCTGGGTGTCTGAAACCCAGGATGGTTCATAACTAAAATTTAGATAATACAAATGTATTACATGGCATTGATCCTATATTTCATTTTACATTATTTTTAAATTTGCTACATGAGTACTCTGTTTATATAATTTTCTTCCTCCCTCTACCTGTTCAAACACATCCTATATCATCCTACCACTCCTTCTCACATCTATGAGCTCTGATTGTGGTCACACACACACACACACACACATGTATGCACATATGACATGTGTCTAGGACTGATCATGTGGGATCGAAAAACCTATCAGCAGGCTCATTCTTTGAGAAAGCTAATTTCTCCTATCTAAGCAGCCACTGGTTAACTGTAGCTCTTCTTCTAGGCCTTGTGAAATTTCTCCCGTCCACATTGGCATGATAATCTGTGTTAGTTTTCCCATCCATGAGACATAAAACTGCTTTCCTTGTTGTATTATTGTTATTTGCTGTGATCTAGATACATTTTGACAATTATCAACCAAAAGGGCAAAGAAACCTTCAACAGAACTTTCAGCCAAAACTCGCACAAAAAGATGCAATCTGGGGTTGCCAGCTATGGTCACAAATTGGACCAGAAATCAATACAAGATTATTGTATATGTTTGCCTTTATTTTCAGACTATGCACAAGAGTTCTGAAGCCATTCCCTGCAGAAAACCCCAGAAACTGCCTGGATATATAAACTAAGAATAATGCCACCTAGAATCTTGTCCAACTTAGGATATATGTTGCAACTTAATGACCTCCTAAGACAGGAGAGAGTAGCCTTTCTATGATCTAATGCTTTTGAGTTAATGATGAATAATATTTGATATAAGCAGCAATCATTGCTGAAAGGGCAAGAGCTCTTTCACCTTTTCATAGTGAAACTTCTGTCAACGAATCATGAGGGGTACAAGAGATTGGGGTTACAAGCTAAAATAAAGGTTAGTGAGGAAACAGTATAAGATGATTTACCGCAAGAGAAACTGAAGGTTACAACAGAAGTTGCCAAAGTCAGATAGGAAGTAATTAAATTAAAGTTCTGAAGCCATATGGTCACTACTGTTGCACCTACTGTTGTCGTTGTCCAATAAAAACAAACACACATGATAAGCAAATAAATTAACATAGGTATGTTTCACTAAATGTTGTTAGACCAATGAACTAGATTTGTTGGGTGACCCATAGTTTACTGATACCTACGTTAAAGTAGAAAAGAAATAATGAAAGTCTTATTCCAGGTATCTTTCTCTGTTGTTTTATTGTGTGAATCATCAGAATTCATCTTGATTCCCTTAAAGAAAATATCCCAACAGATTTCAGGTACCACGAATCCCCAGGGAACAGCACAGACATAGATAAAGCATTTGCTTCTGACTGCACCTATCAGATTTATGGAGAGAACACGATTTGTTTACTCATTCGTAAACCTGCATTTTATCACCCATCACTCTGGACTATAAATCTCAGCCTGGGATTCCATCACCTGCTTTGTCTAATTCCAAAATTCTCCAAGAGGACTCTGTTTCTGGGCTTATGTAATCACAATATCTGTGTCTCTATTATTTCTATTACCTTGATATCTCTAGTTATTTCAAGGTATATTTGCATCAATATCTTCCTACAAATAAGAAATTCTGTTATTCAAAAGCCTTCAAAAGTCTGATGTGGCTCTGTTTAGCCCTGTCTTCTACCAGATCCAGTCCAGGAAATCCTATTCCCACATACTCTTTCTCTCTAGATGACCTGACCACTATGGTGAGCCCAACTCAGTGTGTACTTAATAATGATAAAGCTACAAGTTTATTAATCATGTGTTCAAAGGTGTAAAATGCAAGTGATTAAAAACAAAATCTCCTCCCCAATTTAATAAAATTTAAAGTATATTTGTTTTTAATTTTTATTCTGTCACAGGTGCTGAACTAGACACTTGTATTCAATCATAATGATTTGAGAATTTCACCAGGAATTGTAACTAGGGCCCATTTAATTTTGGTACAGTTAGTCACACTTGCTAGGATTTTCAGCTTTAAATGAAGCATAAATGATATGCAATTCAACTGTCACCAGATAGGAAGGCACATTCAGGAATATGGAAGAGATTAAGCAAAGGCAAAATGGAATAAATTGAAGTCTTTAGAGGAACATCAAGCACATCATGTCAAGATGTTGAAGGATATGAGTCGAGTTAAAGAATTTAAAAAAATATATAGGTTAAAGGGAATCATGAAGCCTTTGAATACCATAGTGTGGAAATCAGATTTTATATTACCCAATGTTACTAGATATGTGGTTAAAAAGCAACATTATCAGATTTATAAACTAGGGTTGTATGAAATCATCAAAAACATATGAGATGAGGTAAAATCTGGAGGCAAACAGACAGGTTGGGAAGGGAATGATTCTTCCCTACAGAGAGGAGTACTGAACTCAAGCTGGGGTCATGAGGAGAAGCAAATTTGAGAAAATTTAAAATCTAAGTAATGAAAAGGCAGTTTCTGGATAACATCTCTTAGTTGGACTCTTTTTCTGTTACTAGTCCTTAGCATCAAAGAAATACACTGTGTTCTAGCAGGACGTGCTGCTGTCTTCTTGTGGAAATAGGTGGCTGTAAAGCACTGAATTAATTTCACAACAATGATGTTTGAAATTAGCTCCGATTGCTGCCTTCTCTAATTAAATATTTAAACTTATTCAATTTGATTTATTTTACCCACAAAATTCTTGCTTCATGTTGGAGATCTTCATACACTTGATCTCCCCAGACTTACATCAAAGATCACATGCTACTTAATTGTGGATTCTACAGAAAGGGATTTTTATCTCCAATTGAGAATGATATTGACAGCCTTTTTATATCTTTGGAAGAGCAGTTTTATTAGATTATTGACTGTTCCAACAATAATTTGTCAATGACAGAGTATGGATAGTTAAAATCAAAAAGGCGAAGAATTTAATTATGACACTAAAAACTATGAAGTGTTTTATTTAAAATAATCTGTCAGCATCTGTTATGCTCTTATACAAATGAAAATAAAATATCTTTTGATTCCTTTGGTTTGTTTTGTTCCAATTGCTTTTATGGTCTTATGTATTCTCTGTGAAAAGGAAAATCCATAGAGATACCAGGGAAAGAATAGCGTTCAATAGATAAAGTGGTATAATTTTAACATCTATAAAATGGAAAACATTAAAATAATTATGAATAAATAATTATTAGTAAGTATCAGTACATTATATATAATATATTAAAGAGTATCAGTAATGAAATAAATGTACTAAAATAAAAATTTATTCTGTCATCTAATTTAGTGGTTAGCATTTGGGAGTGGATATGGTAAATGAACTAAATCAATACCAAATAAATGACTTCCCCTATCCAAAACAGTCTTCTAGAGTATCCAGTAAGCATAGGGTATATTTTATAGCCCATCACTATAATTTTATTATTATTCCAGTCAATTAGTGATACTTGCATTCTCATGGATTGTTCTTCCTTTAAGGTATTAGTAGAGACAACGTAGGTTGTTTAGAACTCACTGAATTTGACATAATTAAGGAGAATAGCTTATTTCATTATGGTTATAATTACCTAATGCACTACACCTACTTTTTTGAGATACTATCATTAAAAAATAAGGAGAAATCAATAATTAGCATGTATTTAGTTGCTAGACTGTGGATATGTGTGCTGAGAATTCAAAGAAGAGTAAGAATGTCATTGGTCTTAATGATTCACAGCTGATGTAGGAGGGTCATCTGTCTATGTGTTACTTTCATTGGTTAATNGTTTTACCCTTAAAATAAATACCCCTTTAATTCCCAACTGGTGTGGGATTGTTTATGACTTACGCCTTCAATTGACTACCTTCCACTTTGTGATACAGACCCCTTTTCATTTTACCACAGGAAAAATATCTCAGTCTACAAGGGGAACTTTTAAACAAACACAAGGTAATACACTCTGTTAAATACAAAACTGTAATAAACTAAGTACCACATAGAAGAGACTGATAACCTTTGTATAAATTTGAGTCATTAAAGTAACCAATACCCACAAAGATCTGATGTGAACATGCGTCTGGGAGAAGCTCTGGTGAGCAGTAAATGTGCAAAAGTAGGTGGGGCAGGGTCTTAGACCACAGAGCACCTGCTTTAAAAGGAAAGAAGAAAATGACATTTGAGCACAAAGGACCTCCGGTTCCAGCAAGCAGTCTAAGATTCTTTGCCACACTAATGAGAAATCTCTTTGTTTGTTTTTCATTTATTCTACATTTCAACCACAGTTCTCCCTCCCTCCCTCCCCTCCTCTCACCCCCCACCTCTCCCCAGTCCATGCCCCATCCAATCTTCCCAAAGGGTAAGGCCTCCAGTGGAAGTCAACAATGCCTGGAACATTATGTTGAGGCAGGCAATACCAAGCTCCCATCCACTCCCCCGCATCAAGGCTGAGCAAGGAAGGCAACCCACCAAAGGCTCCAAAACGTTAGCTCATGGACCAGGGATAGATCCTTGTCCTGTGAGGCCGGAAAGGATTTTATTTTTGTGCTGGGACCTCGTGGGACTTTGAATTTTACCCCCACCCCTGAAGAAAGCCGGAGGTCCCTAGCCCCCTTTTAGGGGAAACATTAGCTAATGGGAAAAAACCAAGTTACACAAAACTGCTGACAAGATGCTGAACACCTAACTTTCCCTATCAGTTGAATAAAAATGGACCAATCAGATAAGTTTTCAATCAGTGCCTGTGGTTAGCAAAGAGTCAGTAGATGTCCCAAGGACTTGAGCAAGGGACAGTTGTTATGGGTGAACAAACCTCCCTATGCAACGACAGCCGATCAGAGAATAACAGCTAAACTTTACCTAATCTTTAGCCAATTGTGACATAGGATAAGTAACTTTGTACTTTAAAACCGTAATCTTATGACTGCTTTGTGGTGTTTGTCTTTATAAACCGGTTACAATAGTAGATGGGGTCCTTCTCCCTCCATCTCCTGTGTCACACTGCGAGGTAGGGCCCCATGCTAGTCCATAGACAATAAATGAAACCTTGCATTTGCATTTGAAAGAGTGTGCCTCCGTGGTGGTATTCTTGGGGGGTCTCAGGACTTAGGCACAACAGTCCCACTGCCAGGGGCCCCTCAGATAGATCAAGATACACCACTGTCGACTGTCTTCCAGGTGCAGAGGGCACATTTCAATCCCATGAAGGCTCCAGAGCTGTGTGTCTAGGGTTACTGAGTTACCACGAGCTTGGCTCAACCGTCTCTGTGGAATTTGCCATCTTGATCTTAACCTCCCTTGCTCATATAATCCCTCCTTCCTCTCTTGGACTGGATTTCCTTGGTGGAGGGAAAATGGAGTGGGAGAGCAATGAGAGAGATATCTTGATAGAGTAAGTCATTATGGGATTAGGGAGAAACCTAGTGCTACGGAAATTCCCAGGAACCCACAAGGATGAACCAAGCAAGCTAAGACTGCCAGGCATAGTGGAAAGGGAGCCTGAAATGGCCATCCCCTGTAATCAGATTGGTGAATACCCCAACTATTATCATAGAGCCTTCATCCAGTAACTGGTGGAATCAAAGACAGAAATCTTAAGGAAAAGTTTCTCATTTGAGATGCCTCTTAAGAGCACAAAGGGAGGTATCAGATAGCATTGGTTCCCTGCATGCTTTGTCCCCAGTTGAATGCAGTCCAGAAATGTGCTATTCAATGAAGCAGCATGGAGTGGGGGTAGCATGTCATCAGACCCCAGTAGACACAGACTCAACTCAAGGAGAATATTGTGGGGGATGAAGGAACCACCATAGGCACCTACATTTGCCTTTAGAGACACAAAACTATCACTCTATAGTCACCATCGGCTACTCTCTCTTACAGAAAATGCATTGTACAGGTGTTGGTCAGGGACACAGAGCTCAGTCCCCATCACTGCAATCACTCTTGGTAATGAAGTTCATATCCAGCTTCTGTCTGGCTTATTTCCTCTTTGTCACAATGGCTTATTTAGTTGTGTGACACAGTCCTTCATTGCTAAGAGGTCTTCTTTCTCGACAATCAGACCCTTTCAGTTCACGTGTCTAAATGTGCCTGTTCACCAAGTGAGGAAATACCCAGAGAGGTCAAGTACATTTAGCCTTCATAGGTATTATCTCCTGCTTTCCCCGTGTCAAAATAATGCCACACTTACCTGATGCTCGACACTCCACTGCTCAAGTGGAGGTTCCATTTTCCGGGGCACAAAATGTCTGAAGTGGCTGATTCAATGCTTTTCTGACATCACATTAAGAAAGTGGATCAATATGATATTCTATGGGAATTCATCTACTCCATATGCAACTGTCAGGAACGGAAACATTAGCATAACCTTAGGATTATACTAATTGGTTAATACATAATGTTGGATGTACTAAGAACACTCAGACACTTTCCAAGTCCTCATTATTTTGGGGTGTGTATAGAAATTGACATATTTTCCACGTCAATAGATGAATCTCTACTCTTATTAATAAATTCTTCCAATAAAACCTCGCATGGAACAGCAACTTCACCACTAATTGTCAAATATATGTGTAGTAGGAGCTGCATATTCATTCCTAGCTGCTCAGACTCAAAATAACCATTCTGAAGCTATATTAATTACAACAACTGCTTGGCCAATGACTCTAGCATATTCCTAGCAAGATCTTACAACTTAATTAGCCCATTTCTATTATTTCATATTTTGCCATGAGGCTTGTGGCCCTTCGCCAAGGTTCAGGCTGGTGACTCACATCTTTCTCCTCTGGAGGCTCCATGGTTTCTCATCGACTCTGCCTACCCTCTCTCTATATATCTTTTCCAGCCTGGCCATATTCTGAAGCCATGGTCCGAAAGCAGATTTTTTTATTCATTAACCAATGAAAGCGACATATAGACAGAAGAAGGACTTCATACCACATGTGCTCACCTGCTTTCATTCCTTAGGATGTATTCTTCCAGAGGTCACAATAATAAAGAGAAATATCTTAGCCACTAACCCCCATAATGTTAGATGCTAGGTGGTGGAACCACACTCATCACTTCTCAGCCGTGCCTTGAGCAGAATATTGTTTTGTTTTACTCAGTTTTTCTTATAAAATTAAAAAAAGAAGTTAGAATGTATTTATACTTGCAGAACAGTCGTAAAGATATTCTATAGTTTATTTTTGTTGTTACTGCTGGGTTTTTTTTTTTGCTTTGTCTAATTGATAATTGAATGTAGTATTTCTATGACTTTCTCCTCTGTCCCTGATATTCTTCCTTTTTCCTTGTGTTTAGTTCCATTGGTTATGTTTTCACTGTGGTCGTTTTGTCATTTCTAAAATTACAGGGTAATTTTTCTAAATTTCAGTTTCCTACATGAATATTTCTTCTGTGTTTCTGGCCTTTCCACTCATATTGCTAATTTCCTCATTCAGTTTTCTGGTTTTAGTTTTGGCTCTGTCTTGCTTGCAATGCCCTGGATTGAACTCCCTTATTTGTTTTTATCTTCTTTGAGATCACTGCCAATTTTTAATGGTACGATTTGGATCTTCATCCAATATTTTGCCTTTCTTGCTATCTTTGAATTGAGTTGTTAGGAATGTTTGAGGGAGTCATATTATTAACTTTCAAATCTTTGTGTTCCTGTCATGTGATCTTTGCATATGCTGTTTTGGATATTTCCTTCATCTTTTTTATTAAATTAAATGTATTTTAAATTTTTGTATGCATGTACTGTATTTACATCATTTCCAAACCTCATTTTCTCCTTCAGTATTTCCTATGTCTCTCCCACTCCACAAGTTCATGGCCTCTTTCAGTTATTATCAAATATAAACACAAATAAATATGTAACTATAACCTTCTGAATACGTTTAATGTCATAAATGTTCTTTGGGCTGACCACTTGGTTAGGGTAACCAATTAAGAATTTAACCCATGGGGGAAAACAATTACCCTTCTCTCAGCTGTCTTTAAATTTCTATAGTCCTTCAACTAAGGGAAGAGCCTTATGTATTTTCCCATGAGAAACAAACCCTTGAGACACTGTTCTTTGATATCACTAAAAGAAGAGAAAGTTAACTGCTAAAACCCCAAAATACAAAATCAGAAGGTGTAGAAAAATTTAAAAGTCAATTGATGAACCACCAATGACCTAAAATATAAAGTGACAAAAGTAATATACAATATTCCATGAAGTTAAATTGCAAATATTATAGGAACAAGAGAAAGAAAGCAGAGAAATCAAAACGAAAAATAAATGTTAAGCAAATAAAAGAAGAACAGGAAGAGCAAAGAACTTTATGGAAGGGAAAAAAAGAAGTGTGAAGACAAAAAGAACCCTTTGAAAAGGCAGGAATAAAGAAAAAAAATTACCCAACAAAGCAAAAACTGAGGAACAAAATGAACAAACATAACAAGGAGAATTAAAAAATACATAAAACTTTATATTTTAAAAAACCTTTATTGTAAGGTTAAAATATTAATAAAGGTATGGGGGAGGTGAAAAAGATATTGAGGAATACAAGACAAAATAGAAAACCAGGAAGGAAAATTTAAAAAAATATTAATCAGCAATAAAAATTGTCTTAACAGCATTTGATGAATTTGTGTAGGGAAATAAAAATACAGATGTTTAATGTGATTTAATAAGATATAGTAATAATGGAAAGGAAATTCACAAGGAGACACAATATAAACACAAAAGTAGATTAAATGTTGAAATATTTTTATTCAACATTAGACCCTGTCAATTTCATGTGCAGGGTGGTGGAGGACAAGGAATGGGTCAGCTGAACTTGGGGACTCACGTGCTGCAGAAGAATATAGTGTCTATTAGAGCAGCCTCCACTTTAATGTGCAATATTATGTGCATAAATTACATAATCCTTCTGCTCACCACACTTAGGTTTGCTATCTGTCGACTGGGCATGATCTGCATTCCTCCGGAGCCTCTCCAGGACCTACACAGGGTCTAGCTAGTGTTCTGATGACAGGATGTCTCTCCAGTGGGTTAGGAGTGTGAAAAGAAACACCACCGAGATCTGTACACACATGGGAGCTGTCTCCATATTGCCAGAACCCACTAATCGTTAACTGTCCCCCTGGGAAGATTCAGTGTCAACACATGGCTAGAGTTTGAGAATTGAGACTCTACAGAAGTTGCAGAGTCTGAGAGAAGCCCAGTGACTCCAGAGATTAATCCACCCGTTGACCTCAGGCTCAGGGATATTAGATGCCTGTGGCTCTGCTTCTTCGTAGGACAGTGAACTGCACTGGTCTACAAAGACAGAGGGAGCAGGACCAGGGAACAGGGTTTGGGCAGCTGGGAAAGCCCTCCAGGAGAGGACTTCCGTGAATCAGTTCAGCTTTATCCCTGCATATAGGAAATATATATGATTGGGGAGCTTGAAGACAAACCCTAATTTGCATTAAGTGGCACAGTCTTATCTTAAGACGTCTTATATGACAACAAGGTCGTATAGCAAAGTTCCTGGTGCAAGTCTCCGTTACCATATATATAGCACAGGTTTCTAGCAGGGAACTGTGCCAAGGGTTACACTAAAGATAAATCAGGCACCCAGACTTAGAGACAGCTTTCTGATAAGGTCAGTCCTCTGGGTCTTATTCTTCAGATAAGGGCAGGTAGAGAACAGGAATTCTCCCTGAGGGGAAGGAGTGAGTGCCCAAGTCACCTAGCTTTGGAAAAAGCTGTCAGGTAGCCTTATACTACAACCTCTGACCAGCAGGGCTTCCCACAACACCCCTCCCAGTGTACTTCACTGTCAAACACACATTTAGCTGCCTTCACTTTTCGAGCCTTCAGTGTCCAGTTCTCCCCTGTCCGTCACCTTCACACAGGGCTCGCCTACCCTTGAACTGTGACAGGCTAAATTCAGGCTACCCAATTTGTTCCTGTCCCTGCTCTTAGCGATCTGTGTTAGTTCAGTTAAGAATGATAAGTTCCCTCATTTGGTGCCTTTCTGACCATCTCTTAGTCACATAGAATAACAGGGACAATGTTGTCTTACAGAACCTGCAACTCGATTTGACGCTTGTGAGAGATAGTCATTTATCCTGAACACAGGAATGCTAGTGTTTTGTACCAGGTCCATCTAACTGTCTCACACACACGTGTGTGCATCTGTCTTTGTGTCTCTGTGTGTCTGTGTGTGCATGTGTTAGTATGAGTACATTCATGTATGTGTCCTTATGTATATGTATGCATCCATGTACATACACATGTGTGGACATGTATGAGGATTCCAGGGGTTGATTTTTCTTCCCAATTGCTCTACATTTCATGTGTTAAGGAAGGATTTCCTCGACAGCCCCAAGATTTTATTTTCTTTAAATTAATTGATTTTATTTTATGTGTATGGATGTTTTGCCTACGTGCCTATCTCTGCACTATGTCTGGTGTCAAAGGTGGCCAGAGGAGGCATCGGATAGCCTGAAACTGGAGTTCATATGGGTGAACCACCACATAAATGCTAAAAATTGAACCTGGGTGCTCTGACTGAGCAGCCAGATGTCTTCACCACTGAATCACCATTTAGGCCCTTTCTTCTTGATTATTTTTTGAATCAAGCATGATTCCCCTCCACACTACTCCTACTGGGTAGCTGTATGTACATCTAGAATTATGTTCCATTCTATTTTTTCTTTGCTATGTGAAGCTCATCATTTATTTAATACGTTTGAACTGTACTATATAACATCTCTTCTAAAGCTCTTCCTCGTTCTCTCTTTGGAAAAGACCTATTTTACCCTGATGATTTTTTTTAACTGAAGGTAGTGTTTCTTCTTATATCTAGTCCTCTATTTCCCTCTCCTCTATGATACAAAGACTGTTCAGTCATCTCTGTTCCTTAATCATGAATCACCATCCTCGTCCTGTGTCAATAATTTCTTTCTCTGATGGGTCTGTGTTGGGTTACTTTCTATGTCCCAATAAAATACCCATAATTGGGTGGATTTGTGCTTATGTAAGATGCTCCCCTGGGCAACTTTATAATGCAGTGTTCTATCTTAGTTCTCCCTTGACCTGGGACTCATTCCTAGAAAAAGCTTAATGTAGGTAGAAGAGTTGGCTAAGCGTTTAAAAGTGTCTTCTGTTCTTACAGAGAACCTAAGTGCACTACCCAGCACCCAAGTTTAGTGGT
This sequence comes from Bramus lutescens, assembly GCA_001685075.1. Lineage (NCBI taxonomy): Eukaryota > Metazoa > Chordata > Mammalia > Rodentia > Cricetidae > Bramus > Bramus lutescens. Next base: position 78,586 of record LOEQ01008334.1, read on the forward strand.
TCCCAACTTCCTTTAACTCCACCAGCAGGGGATGCAAGAGTCTTCTGGAGTGTGAGTGGCCCTGCACTCACATGTGAACACACACTCTGACCCCCCCACATATACACATAATTTAAAATATATAAAATTGAAAAAAATGAAGTATTCAAATACACAATTAGTCTGTACCTTGTACATTTTTTATCACTGAAGAACTCTTTAGGTGTGATGCATGTGTGTATGTGTGTATAGTCTAAACTGTCTCATTAGTAAATTCATTTTATTCATGTAATAATTTAGGCATTAAAACAGTAAAGGATACATGTAGGATTATACTAAAAGTATAATAAAGAATGGTGTTAGTGAGATTGCTTAGCAGTTAAGAGCACTAGCTATTCTTCTAGAGGACGTGGGTTTGAGTTCAAGCATTGCATAGTGACTAGAAATTATCTGTTTCTTCATTTACAGGAGACTTCATGCCCTAGTCTAGCTTTGTCAGACACAAGGCATGTGTGGTACACAGACATACATGAATGAAAAACGCCCACATGCATAAAATAAAATAATAAAGAAAAACTTAAGAAGGTAATAAAATAAGAAATGACTTATTTTTTTTTAATAATTTCAATCTTTGGAGAACCCTTCTGGATCTTCTACAACATACTAAATAATTATTGTACCTGTATTCTTCATATGTGATTTCTTTGTTTCCCTAACAGTTCTGTTGTATCATTATTGCAGAATTGACTTCATGTATGTAACACCATGCCTGGCTTATGCTGCCCTGTAACATGGGCTGTTAGCCTAGGATTTAGTTGAGGTGCAACTCATTAAAACAAGCATTACTGTGGGCAATAGGGAAGGAATTCCCAGCATTTGATTTCTGTGGAAAGCATTGACATAAAATAGGGAAGCTTGTACACACTCTGAGGGTTGACAAATGCCAACAAGAGTCAGCCTTGGTGGTATAAATCTTATTTTTCAGGGTCGCTGATTTTCTCAATCAGTGTCTTGATTGCAGCACATCAAACTCATCAGATGCTCAAGAATTCTGTCCTGAGGAGAGAGAAAAAAATAAATTAAGAAAGGTTGTTTGAGTTGCTGTTTAAATTTCTTTCATTGCTTAAAAATTGATAAAAATAATTCACAATATTTGCTAGTCATAAGTAACATGATATATCATGTTTAGTTAGGAACACATTTTAATAATGGCAATTTTATAAGCACCCACATAGTAGATATATGAGAAACATGCACTTGATCTAAGATAGGAAAGATATTATTGTCAAGCAAGCACACCTTCATGGTTGTGGTTTCAGCCAAGTAATATTTTCGAGCAAAGCAGGAAATGTCAGCTAGAAATAACAGGAAAGTGAAACATTTTTAAGTTGAAAGCTTGGGCCTCCATCACCATGCAAAACTCCCTCTGCATGACCATTGCTCTCTCTGTTCACTAAATCTCTACTCTGACTGAAAGTCTTTATCTATTTAATTTGGAATGCTTTCCACTGCTGCATGTAACAACATCATAAATTTCAACTTCTCCCAAAGAATGTCTCTATTTTCAAGTTGAGAGCACAATATATACTATGATATATTAAGTTAAAGATAAAAGAACTGTTCTTTTATGAAAAGGTTTCCAATTTCATAGGCAAATTACTATTATTATAACTTATTGCTGAGTGGTAAGATAGCTGTCACAAGTTATTTGAGAGCATTTGCCTTAAAGTTGCTGCTGTTATCCTCTGGCATTTATAGAGTGGAAGATGTTTCTAAAACTAACACTTCAAGTTCTTAGCAGCAAGAGCTATTAATTATGTTGTCTATAATGTGCACACGTAATTCAACATCTAGAGAGTGAAGGGCTGGGGGAAAATTATTATTTATTGAGGGCTAACGTTATTTGGGGAGCTATACTGGGCATGCAATGCATGTTTTCTTGTTAGATGTTTAGAGTAGCATGAAATGGGTATTTTTTTGAAGACTGTCTTTTTTATTATTATTAAAAATTTCCACCTCCTCCCATTTCCCTCCCCCTCCCCCCAC
>LOEQ01008334.1:82891-94332 GCA_001685075.1 Bramus lutescens
ATATATATATATGTCAGCCACATTGTTAAATCTTCAATACTTAAGTATATCCATATGGTTAAATGTGTGAAAAAAACTTTCCTGAAAAAAACACATTTGTACACTCATGATATTTACAGGTCAGGATTTGAAAGTGAAAATGATGTATAAAACTTTTAAGTAGAAAAAACGGATTAAAGTATCTGAGCAGTTAAGGGCATTAAAAATTCAAACTTAAACTCTTAGTCTGAATTTAGCAGTCAAATAACTAATGCAAACTTATTTCACAAGTTTTCAAAGATTGAAATATAGTGAATTATTTTAATGATGCAACTGATTTAAGACTAGCTTGAGTTTCTTCAAGAGGCCAAAGGCAACAAACCAATGTTACTCACTCCCTGGGTGTTTATTGCTGAGTAAGAACTAGTTCCCAAAACTTAGTGCCAAGAATTAAGAAGCTGGTTGTGCCCCAGACATCAAGGGGTCTGGCTTTAGGCGGCGGCGTTCAAAAGGAATGGATCAGTTCTGATCTCTCTGTCAGGCACAAAGTGGAAAGATGCAAACCTCAGAACTGCGCCGTCGGATGGGACACCCTCAGGCATGCCTAGTGACTGACCCAGAGACTGATCATGGCCACCGAGATCATATCATAGTCATACAGTGACTGAGATCATGCTGAGGATGACAGCTCTTGCAAACACAGCCATCCCCTCCTAGTGATTGAGCTTCTCTGTAGGACTGTGACTAACTTCCAGGGATAAGCACATCCAAACAACCTGCCTCACTTTCAGTGACCTCTTTTTACTAAAGTCCCCTACAGACAGTTCATTCAGATGTAATAGGATGAAACACATGCTTCGGCTGGAACTCATGTGACGAGGGAGCTAGCCTGAAAATCCATTATTTTATTTAAGAAAATGGTAAGTAAAGCTAACAATATTCTACTGCATGGTTCTCTCTCTCTCTCTCTCTCTCCCTTCCTTTCTCTTTCTTTCTTTCTTTCTTTTTTCCTTTATTATTTGAGTTTGGGGGAGAATGTGCTTGTATCTACACTGAAGCAAAGATAAATTTTAGAATATATATGTCAGGAGATTTGTATTAAATTTAGGAAGGAACACTCCTCAAGTGTTTCACAAAACCCACTTACATCTAGTAATAGTGAAGGGCATGGATAAAATGTAGGTGCCTGAGAGCAATCCTTACCAATAATCATAAAGTAACTTTAGTCAATTGCAATACCACAATATCCTCTGAATAATTATTTCAATATCTGATGTTCTGTGAAGAAGTTTCAACATGTCAATGTGAACTAAATACTTGGTGTATACTCTAAAAACATTTTAAGCGCTATAATCTGACACATCAGGCCCAAGATGAATACCTTCAGGTCACCACAACAATATCAACAAATAACCAAAGACGGGTTCTGTATTTAAACTGATAATACTTGCTGGATGTTTCACTTCGTGCAAATCACTTTCCAGCGGTGCAATCTGGACATTTGATCTGGCAAAGATCTCATGAGTAGTAAATCTTATTTCTTCAAGAAGATATATTGCAGTTAACGAGTTAGCTAAGACACTTGCAATGAGAGGAAGCCTTGGAATGGAGCTCAGTTAGGTCCAGCTCGACCCTCTGATAAAATAAGTGTGCATTCAGAAATAAGACGGATGTGATCTGTTCCTTCTCCTCTAAGGCAGTGACATGAATTTCTCCATTGGTGAATTTGCAATTAAAATAGCCGCTATCCCTGGCACAGCTATTCAGCTTTATCTGCTGTCTGCACTCAGCCCATTATATAAGCCTGGTGGAAATAAATGATATTTCCTTGTGCTACCATTTCTACCACATCAACTGTCGCTTTAAAAGCCAGGAGATTAAGCAACCTCTGAGCAGTGAATGTTCTGATATTTCCAGGGTAAATAAATTGCAGCAAGAAAAATTAACTTCCTCTATCAAAGGAGACTTATCAGTATTCCTCCCTAAATTGAGCGCAATTCCATCCATGGAGCTACACATCAACATTGTATAATGTGTTTAAGATTCAAAATCCTATGGACTAATACTCGGTGCAGGCATTTATTGTCAAGAAGACAATCAGGAGTTTTGTCCGAGGGAAATCCAATATATACAAAAATTGAAACTGAGGTATAGGCACACGAAAAGAAAAATATTTCTTTGAAAATTTGGTTCCAGTGAACAAAATCTATTGATTTCAACTTGGCCTACAATATGAGCAGTTTTGCAGAAAGTTTCATTCACTTTTGGGAAGAATGTGTAGTTAAAATCTATTAGCTAGGATATTCTACATGTATCTGTTCAATCCAACTGAAATACTTTGCTGTGAAACATTTTTCCTATTTATAGTTGGGAAGCCTCATTTAAATATGAGAGTAGGGTATCAAACTCTTCCACTATTATTATGTCAATAACTGGATTTTATTCCTCTTAATGTATTATATAAATCATATATTTCTTATACTTTCAGATATAATTACACATATAATATGTAAAATATGAAAATATATAATAATTATATATATGTAATTGGGGCTCCAATATTGTTACATATGTGTTTATAATTGTTATAACTCCTTTAAAACACATTTTTATTTGTATGAGTGTTTTGCCTACATTTCTATATGTATTCTCTGAGTGCATGCAGTTTTCATGAAAGCCAGAAGAGGACATCAGATCTCCCAGAATAGGAGTCCAGATGGTTATGATACACCATGTAGATTCTGGGAACTGAATCAGGGTCTTCTGCCAGAGAAGTACATGTTCTTGGCTACTGAGCACTAATGTTACATTCTGTTTAAGAATATACATTTTCCTCTCTATCTCTTTTGGTTATTTTTTGAAGTCTACTTTCTGAGATAAATTAATAGCTAAACCTGCTTGTTTATGGCTTCAATTTGCTTGGTAGTTTGATTTTCATCCTTTATTACTCAGTTTTCAGATATTTGCTGAACAATTTCTGAGCACAACAGATAATTAGTTCTTGGTTTTTTTTAAATAAATCAGTTAATGTTTGCATTTTTTATTGCTGAGTTGACATCAATTAAAAATAAGGCTATTACTGAAAGGCATTTTTAAATTTTGTTTGCTGATGCTGTGATTTGCTGGATTATTGGTATTTTCTTATCCTGTCTTTTTTGTTAGCTTTGGACATTTGCTGGTTTGCTGCGCTGGGCATGATTGGTTCTTTTTTTAAGATTTATTTATTTATTAATAAATAAATAAATTTATTCTGGTGCCAGCAGGCCAGAAGAGGGCATCAGATCCACATCTCACTACAGATGGGTGGGAGCCACCATGTGTTTGCTGGGAATTGAACTCAGGACCTCTGGAAGAGCAGACAGAGATCTTATCCACTGAGCCATCTCACTAGCCCCAATTGATTCTTTCACAGATATCCCATGCCTGTCTGTTCCTTTCACTGAATATCTACTTTTTTGCTCTTGTGGAGAAAGTCGTCTTTCTCATTCCTCCTGTGTGCCACTCATTTATGGATTTTTCTACAGTAACAAATTACTTGTTATGAATTACCTTAATCTACATTCATCTTGAAATATCATTATTTCTCCATCAATCTAGAAAGATAGCATTGCTGGGCATACCATTCTTTGTTCATGGTTACTTACTTCAGAATATGAAATACTTAATTCTATGCTAGGCCAGTTTGGGGGGATGCTGATGAAAACTCTGAGGTTATTTTGATATTTTTGCCCTTCTTACCTACTTGTCAGTTTTCTTGTATTTCTTTCAGTATTATTTCTTTGCTTGGGTTCTATTTTTGGATGCTTTTAGGAAGTTTCTTCTCTGATCATGTGTATTTGAGATTCTAATTGCCTCTGTATTTGGATGTCTACTCCATTCTTGGATTTTCAAAGTTTTATAGTACAATTCCATCAAATGTCCTATCTACTCTTTGGCTTTCTCTCAAATCCTTCTTCCATTCTGTGAGTTCTCAGGTATGTCTTCTTGACAATATCCCAAAGTTCTTGAAAATATTGACCACACTGCATTTTTTCTCTTACTGGTGTCTGGGTGTATTATTTTTTCTAACCTTTCCAGCCAATCCTATCTTGTCTGTCATTGTGCTCTGTGATGTGGTTTCTGTGTATATGACAGTATCTAGTATTACAAGTAATTCTTGCTTTTAATGTTTTAATTTCCTTGCTAAATTTTTCATTCATATTAGACTTTCCCCTCCAATTACATGTTTCATTTTTGTTGGTGACTGTCTCATTTCCATAATTTATCTATCTTTTTTACTGTTTTTATCTTTTTAATTTTTTTAGTTTAGTTTTAAACAATCTTTTCTCATTTTACATGCCAATCCCAGTTCCCATTCCCTCCCTTCCTCCTGTTCCCCCAACCATCCACTCCACATCCCCAACCACTCCTCAGATAGGATAAGGTTTTCCATGGGAAGTCAAAAAATCTTGGCACATCACTTTGAGTTAGAACCAAGGTCCTCCTCCATATATCTAGACTAAGCAAGGTATCCTTCCAAAGAGAATGGGCTCCAAAAAGCCAGCTCAATCCTAGGAATAAAACCTGGTTCCACTGCCAATGGCCCCACAGACTGCCTAAGCCATACAACTGTCACCCACATTCAGAGGGCCTAGTTTTCTATCTTTTCACTGAAATCTTCTATACAGACATTAATTATTTTTAAAAGTAGGAATGCAAACTCTTCCTCTATCATTTCAGCTGTTGCTATATTTTTGGATTCTACTTTTGGAGAATTAGGTGATTGAAAATGGCTTATGGTAGGTATTTGGATCAATTTTGTGTGTGTTTCTTTGAAATGTCTTACCTATCAATGGAAAATTATTTGTTTTACAGTTTTAATTTCTCTTTCTACCAACACTGCTTTATTTTCGCTGAGTCTTCTTAGAATGTCATATGCATCCAGTTCAGCTTTGGAAATGGTGGAAACTTGACGTTTATTCCCAGGTCCGGTTATGAAAATGGTCCAGTGTTGGCCAGGTGATAGCAAGATCACAGCAAGACTGCATTCATCTTATCAAGATATTGTCAAAACTGCTGTCCATATTGAACTATGGAATTACTGGCGTCAGGGCTCTTGTTCTCCTGTTAATTCTGAGACTGATGAAACCAAGGTCCATGAGAAACTTGAGTAAGAGAAGCCAGAGCCCCAGTTCCGAGATCAGGTTTTGAACTTCTCACATCAGGCTACAGATTTTATTTTTGTCCTTAAATATTTCTTTGTTGATGTCAAATTCTCTTGTGATTTGGGGACCTTATTATTTGCAAAATTAAATTTCAGGTTAAAGAAATTGTATGCTTGTCTGTATATTCTGAAACTTCCACTTAGACTTTAGGAATCATCTTTTGAGAGTAGATATTGTGAGACAAGTAAAGAGGTCCCACACTTCAAGACAGTTTAGACTTTTCATAGGAGAGAATATTTGTGGAGCAGTATATTTTAGATTACAGAGGTTGACACACAAGTCATGCTTATGTGTCAAATGTGATTTTCTTAAAATTTCTTTAAAAGTTCATAAAGATACATACATAAAACCTTCCTCTAACTAGCCTGTAGAATAATACCTTCAGGAAATGATTCCTTAGCTAGGCTTAATGGTATAGGCCTGGAATGTCAACCCCTGAAGAGTCTGAGTGACAAGATCTCATCAAGCACACCTTCAATGCACAAAAGAAAAGTAACATCAGAGGCTGCATTAAGAGCTCTCAGATTCATGTACCAGTTTAACCCCATCTAGAAAAGTTGTGACCATTATGGAAAGGCATAGATAAATCCACAGGTCATAGAAATGAACTTTGCTTTTTTATCCCCATTTTGGATGTAAGTAGAATCACAAGTATGGTAATGGTCAGTAAATTAGTTTGTTTTCTAAGTTGCTCTAAGCAATCAATCTTCATGGAACTGGGGAGATGGCCTGACTGGTAAGACCTCTTCCTGTGCAAGCATGAGAACCTCAGGTTGAATCTCCTGCACCCACATAAGAATTCAGGCATAGCTTGGGGTGCCTATAACCCCAGTTGGGGAGCAGAGATGGGTTTCCTAGCCCGCCAGCTTAGCCAAATCATTGAGTTTACAGTTCAGTGAGAAGCCCTTGTCTCATGAGAAAAAGGTAAAGAGCAGTAGTGGATGACACCTGGCTTTGTTCTCTAGCCTTGGCATACAGGCACAGAAAAGAATAAGCTACTGTCATCCACACATACATTACTTCACAGGACACACATCTACAACACACAAATTGTTCCTTAAATCACAATATGTTATATAATAAAATTTGATCACATAATTCCTTTGTATAATATATTTCGAAGGCATAGAAATCTTCCTTATAGCAAACTCTTAAATGTGTCCTACCCAGCTGGATTCTAACTTTCTATGTAGCTCAGGTGGGTCTTGAACACAAAATATTCCTCTTTCTGCAGAGCACCAGGATTACAAATAAGTGCCACCATGCCCAACTGCCCCTAACTTTTGCCTACCAAAGTTCAAATAGTTTTAGGTTTCAAGTAGTAGTTTTTTGTAGTTCTCTACCATGATTCTCCAAATAATTTAATTATTCTCTCTTCTTTAAATGTAAAAAAAAAATAGTAACTTGGCTGAAAAGCCTAAAGATCAATATTAATCTCACCACAATGTACTTCTATAAGGACCTAATAGATTTTAGGATATGATAGAAAAAGCATTAAAAAATCAAACTGAATGAATAGAGACTATAATCATAGTAGTCTTTAACCCCTGAGACAGTCTAATCCTGGGATATATTGTTAGGTCTAACAAGATAGGCCCAAACCAAGGAAGAGTAGAAGACAGAAAAACGTCTAAGCTGGTTCACAATGTCCTGGTATTATAGTCATATACATTCAGTAGAAAAATAGACAAAAGCATATTCATTTTGATTAGGCTTTTTCTTGTCAAAATAACTGTTAATAATAACTATTGTGCCACTCAAGTACCTTGTTTCACTCCCTGAGCTCCTGAAGGTCTCTATGTCTTATTGCTTTATATAGGAATATTTTCATAATCCTAGTCATCACAAAAGAATTTGAATTGCACAGAATACTAATTCAGATTTCTATCAAAGAACTTGATTTTCTGAGTTTCAAATGTTATTTAATCTACATTTTCTATGGCACAACACACATTAGATAAAGGTGACCCTGTTTTAGTCCCAGAACTTTATAATCTTTATATTCAATAATCCTCTGTATAAAAAAGAAACAGGTGGGTGGATAATGGATATTGATGATGTAGTGATAGTGTTATTGCCCCCAGTGGTCCTCTTTAATAGCTCTGCGACAACACTTTAGATCTAGGATATTCAATGTTAGTCAAATAACAATCTGTCGTTATCCCCTTTCCTTGATAATTGCCACCCCATTCAATTGCAGACATTGACTAATGACTTTGATAATGAGATACAGGGAGCCAACTTTATATGTTACATGTCAAATGAACATTAAATACAGTACAACATGTAGCACAGAGCCTTATTCCTCCAGAAGTGCCACATTTTTTCCTTAAGCTTCCTTTTGTCTTATTCTATTTCCTGTAGTTTCCTTTTCCTGTGAGCAGCTCAGCTAGAAATTACTTGAAAATAATTCTTCATGTCATTCTCTACCTCTGACATGGAGGTAAGAAGCGAAGAAGAAAGGAAGGCAAGAAGGAGGAGAAGGAGGGATGGAGGAAAGACAGTTGGACTTGAAAAGCAGGTGTGAATATAAAAGTTTATCAAGGTCAGGCCTAAAAGCAAGAATGCATCATGAATACAGAATCTGAACTGGAGGTAATGATCTGTGGCACTGTTTGGAGATGAAGTCAGATACATAAACCATCCTGGGGCTACATTTGAAACTTGGTAAGCAAGTTTCATTCTGAGTCTAGTTCCTGCAATCAAGGCTTTGCAATTAATTGAAAAAAACACCAGTAAGTAAGTAGGTCAGAGCCAGACAACACTTCAAAGAAAGAATAAACAGGACATGAAAAACACTCAAATCTAGGTAGATAGCTTGAATTCCAAGCTTATAAATTCTGAGATGATCTCTGTGAAACTAGAAAGTTATCTAAATTACTTTATCTGAGAACAAGAAGGAATATCAACATGTAGCTACCCAGCATTTTGGTTGTGTTAACCATCACCTAAAATCAGCTAACTGTCACCCCACAATGTAACTGCATGTGACTCTCACAGGCTGTTGATAGTAGCACTCCAGATAGCTACTGACATTCATGCAATGTGAGCCCTCCTACTTATGTGTAGGAAGTTTAGTGTAAGTTTAACATATAAAAAAAAACAATAAAGGAGAGGCAAATCATAAAAAAGTAATTTTTAAAAAAAATCCAAAATATTTTAAAGAATTCATTATTTATTTTATCCTAAGAGAAAAATCAATCTCACTGTTTTTTGGATACATTCGATAAACTTTTTATACTACAGAACAGGATAAAGACAAAGAATACTATTTCAGAAGAAAGCTCCCAAACTCCAAATCACAGAAGAAACAACACAGTGGGACATCCTCATTTCCTTCAGTAGGCCTGATTCTCCTTTAGGATGGAGGGATTTACAAGGATGTACCATCAGGAATGCTCTCAGAAAATAAAAGAAGGCAAATAAATACAAGAGTGAGGAGAATTGACCCTGCTGATGCAATTAAGTTCAAAGCTTCATGTACTCTCTGGGAACTCTCGACCTGTGAGATCCTGAACAGAGATCTCTGACTTGAGGGATGAGATGAAAGCTGTGACGTTCAGAAGACAGTAACGCTTGTGTTCAGGACATCTTCAGTGAGAGCAGGGAGAATGCAAACACCAATCAGAATTCAAGAAAGGGACTCACTATAACCTCAGATATCAGCCTCTGCTGCATTGAAGAAACACCTCAACATGTTTACTGCATCTTACGTGTGTGCACATGTATGTAGGGGGGGGGTTGAGAAAGAAAGACAAAGACAAAGGAGAGCAATGTGATGTGTGTGTGTAGATATGTGTATTTGGTGGGAGTAAGGTAACTGCATGGCTCGGGGATNCCTATTTGAAAAACAGCCGCACTTGCCCCTCTGTATGCCTGTTTTTGCAACACAATCAAAACCTTCTCCAGGGATTAAAACCTAACCATCTTCCATACAGTGATGGTATTTTCACTCTCACAGCTTTGTCCTACAGGGACACTCACAGCCTCCTTTAGTAACACTCTAACTATAGCTGGAGCAGAGAAAGGCATGTTTTCTACAGACCGATATAATCCCTTTTCATTGGGATCTATTACGATTTGTCAAACTCAGCCTCTCAGTTTAAACTGTGGGTGGGCTTCAGCTGGAAAAAAAATAAGCAAACTCTATAAAGCATCAAAACTGTCATACACTAAGGTGACAGGGTCAGGAGAAATCCAAATATTATACAGAGAAGAAGGTAAATAATCTAAATATCTTTCATTACATGCAGAATGAACAAACTGAAATTATGCAAAATCTGTTCCAACTTATTAAAGACTGAAAATAAACCAGGATATACATAATTTAATTCATGGAAGTTTAATCAAAATATTCTATGTTCATGATAACACTAACACCAGCTAACATTGAATTTAGTTGTTTTTGCTTCTAATGTGTATATATGGAATTCACTTAAGATTAATTCATCAAAATAATAACATTTCCAGCACCTGTCTCAATATGGTTGAGCAAGAATATTTTTCTATGTATTACTGTGGCATTTGGATGCTCTTACCTAGTGGAATTATGAGTGCCTGACAAACTAACTTTTCTCTGCAGGGCATGATAGCTGAATATAAAGAAGCATTTAGAGCAGTGGTTCTTAACCAGTGGATTGCAACCCTTTCAGGGAATTGAAAACCCTTTTCACAGAGCTCACCTAAAATGATCAGAAAACACATATAATTGCATTACAGTTCATAATGGTAGCAAAATTACAGTTATGGAATAATAACAAACATATTTTATGGTTGGGGGTCATCACAACGTGAGAAACTGTGTTAAAGGGTCACAGCTTTTGGAAGGTTGAAACTCGCTAGTTTAGAGAATGCTGTGGATAAAAGTGTGTGCTCTTCATTTGGGCCTGAAAATATTCAAAGTATAAGTAAAATACACATAAAATATCTTGTATTGGACAAGCAAGGGGAAGCTGACCGTGTCATTGTCGTCTGCTTTGCTCTGAGTCATTCTCTTCAGCAATTGTCTTGCATCATTATATTAACAGATCTTAACTTGTAGGTAAACATCTTATAACAAGAGCCAAATCTCTTAATCATCAATATCTTCCTTACAGAAGCCGGACCCTCACCCTGACAAATTATGAGACTAAGGTTCAACTCAAAAACTATGTAAGAATGACAGGCAAAGAACTATGATCTTTGAGAGTCCCCCTCAACCCTTTCACCATTAAACATAGATCTCACATCAGTAATCCGAATGATTGAGTTCAGGATGCTGGTCACTTTATTCCCAAATACAATCATCTTCATTAAAGTTTCTTTCCTGTTACTTACCACTACCTTTTAAATCTTTCTGTTCCTAATTGTTTTTAGTATGTTACATTGGTGTCTCTCATTGAGCTTTGGCAGATCAGTTTTGATGTAGCAGACCGTGTGCCGGCAGCTCACAGGGAAAAGCTCTCAGCCTCAGTACAGAGGTAGAAATGAGGAGAACTGTACTGGCCAAAGGCACAAGCTGATGCTCAGTACAACTGTAGAAACATTTTTTAAGGATCTAATTGATCAGAGACAGCACTTAAGTGGTAATGATCTTTAAAACTTGTCCAAGATCTCACTTGCTTTTTAGCCTGTATTTAGAAAAGAAAGACAAAGAGTAGCCTGCATTTCATGAGGAGATGTAACTTGGGAAAAGCAACACTTGTAGTTTTAGAGACTCCTAAAAAAAGACACAACATGAGCAGTTGGTGGGTGTGCAGGAAACTGGGGGAGAAAGTGCCTTGGGGTTAAATGACAGGGAGTTCAGCAGGCTGATGGTAAGCCCTGAGCGATGCCAGAGGCACTAGTTACTGCTCCTTTTCTGAATTGCCAATATAATATTGAGAGATACTTAACAGCTTAGTTCACCTCTGCTGGGATTTAAGTTCTACAAGAGATGGGAACTCCCCAGTCTTTCTGTATTCTGAGAATATAGAAAAGTTCCTGAGTTATACAAAGAATCAATGCAAGAAATAGCTGGTTCTTTGAGAAAATCAATAAGATAGAAAACCCTTATCCAAACTAATCAAAAGGCAGAGATTGAACGTCTAAATTAACAAAATCAGAAACAAATAGGGGGACATAACAACAGGGACTGAGGAAATCCAGAGAATCATTAGGTCATACTACAAAAACCTGTACTCAAAAAAAATGGAAAATGGAAATTTTTCTGGATAGATAACTACTTACCAAAATTAAATCAAGAGTGGGTAGATAATTTAAATAGACCTATAACCAGCA
>LOEQ01008335.1:3350-15085 GCA_001685075.1 Bramus lutescens
TTTCTGAAAGGTAACCAAGGAATTACCACTGACCACTGAAGACCTAGGGGTGAGTTTGTGTGAGTATCTATTCGTACCACTCAACTGGAAAAATGGTTCTTAGGTTGGACTTGTAAACAGCTCCAGTAAGGTTAGGTGCCCAGATGGAACCCCCATAGCTGGGGTGCCATTGAAGTAAAACCCAGTGAGGCTTCAAATGAAAGGCAAAGCCTGGGGGGTGAGTTAGTTAGAGGGACATCAAACTGACCAGATGACCAGAACACAGAGCTCTGGACAGTCCTCAGCCCAGAAGAGTCTCTCCATCACAGATGACAGGAATGCATCCAAATTAATGCCCCTGTCCTGACACAGGTGCAGAGAGAGACGCTTGGGGGTGTTACAGTGGGCATGGTTAGAGTGTGTATTAAGCAGAATCACGTTTATGTCACACAGCATGAGTTTATGGCATAATAAACAGAGCAGGGAATAACCAGAGTGAATGTCTGATAGAGTCTTCGATAAGGATTGGACTTCGTTCGTACAACTGAGACTCCTCTGCCGTTGGACTTGTGGGATGAGGCTGTGGAAAGCAATGGCCTGGCATGCAGTGAGGCTGAGTGTGTACCCAGGTGTCTGGTTGACAGATGAGCAAACAGGCAGCCATGGAAGAAGCCCAGAAGTGACCTTGTATCCCAGGATATCACTGGTCTGGGAGATGATCCGTCTAAAGTTTGCCATTTGACTGAAAGATGGTAGTTGACACTAGACCATCACAGGCATGCCTATGTTTGATTTTTTTTCTTTCTTCTCATGCCCTTTCCCTCCCACCCTCCCTCTTTCCCTTCTTCGGAGTCACAGTCTTACTATGTAGCCCAGGCTGGCCTTGAAATCATGGTCCTCTTGCCCCAGTCTTCCAAAGACAGAGTTTATAGGTCTATAGGGTTAGCGTGGCCCATGATTCCCGTTTTGATTGAACTATTCAGCAGGGCTAGCTTAATTGCTCAGCAAACAGTTTATTTCAGGTTGAGATCTGTCTCTCTCCCCTTTTATTGTCTTTGTGAAGCAAGGGTTATTAAGGCAGATGTCTGCAGAAGATGGACTAACTGCCAATCATTGTCAAAGGTCCTGGAAGGTTGGATAACTAGGCAAGTGGCCCCTTTCCTTATCAACTTCTTATCTTGAGGCGCCACCCACTCCAGCAAAACAGAGAGAGTACCTGAGAAAGTTCTGGTCAGCTGGCCTGAGCGGAACACATATGCCTCTAAGTTTTAGAGTCTAAGAAGTCTGGGGCTTGTTTGCAGGCAGAAATTGACATCTGCCATTGCCCAGATCTTGTTTTACTCCCCCTCTGATGGCCTCCTCCCCTCCTCCCACCTCCTTTAGAATCCTAATTCCACATGAACCCTCTCTGTTTCATTTGCTTGAGAATTTGCCGTTTTCCCATAATCCAGTTGTGTTGTCTGTTAGAGAACCCAAAAAGCCTACATTTTGAAAACACATCTAACTAAGTTTCCAAAGAAGGGATAGGAAAGCCCCCTCTGAAACATACAGATGTGACTTCATAGGGCGAAACGGTCACAGAAAGGAAAGTGTGGGCATTGGCCTGGGGAGCTGGTAACATGCTGTTCTTTCTCAACGTCCTCTGTGAAGGAGCTAGTCCTGGGTTTAAAATAGCCCTCTGGTAAAAGCAACTATTTAAAGATTATTGGGGTATGAGAAATGCAAAACAAAGTGTTGTTGATTAAAAACACATGGTTTGTTCTCGAGACATGAGTAGCCAGCAAAATCAAATGTGACAGTGTTTTGGCTTTTTCTATCCCCCAAGACATGATGGTGATTTATTAGAGAGATGTCAGCTGCGGTTAAAAAAGTTTGCTGTGTTGTCTTAATAAAAAGAGGCTTTACCTTGGAGCTGTCAAACTCTCTCTCCACTCTGGCTTGAGGCAGCAGCTGATGGGTCCTCCTTGGGCCTCCTCTGGGGGTTTCTCTCCAAGGGGCAAACCTTTGCCTTTTGGGGAGGGCACGAGGCCACGGGGCACTGTGTAACTCTGCTGGTAACGCTAAGGGTGCTGCAGTGTGATCCCAGTTTATTTAATATGCAGAGTCGGGTTCTTCACCCAGCTTGGAGCAGAGACTTGGCTTGAAGGCAGGGCAGGGGAGCCTTTGCATGGAGGATACCACACAAAGGAGGAAGAGGGTCTGACCTTCTCTGGGTAGTTTAGATGGTAGAGAACATTGATATTTGTCAGTGTAGATAATCTGTTAACAGATAACAGCAAATTGGACTGTTAGCAGAACACACATGCTCCCTGGCTTACAATGGAGTTATATTCTAAAGCCTATTTGGACATAATGTTAGTATTTCTATTATTGTGAAGAGACACCATGACCATGGCATTTCTTAGAAAGGAAAACATTTCATGGGTTAGAAGTTTAGTCCGTTATCATCATGGCAGGATGTGGTGGCGTACTAGCGGACATGGTGCTGGAGAAGGAGCTGAGAGTTCTACATCTTGCAAACAGCAGGAAGTGAACTGAGACAGTAGGTGTGGCTTGAGCGTATATGAGACCTCAAAGCCCACTTCTGCAGTGACATACTTCCTTCAACAAGACTATACACACACCAGCAAAGCTATACCTCTGAATAGTGCTGCCCCCTTTAGAGCCATTTTCTTTCAAACCACCTCACCCATGGTCAGTTGATGATCTACTAAAGTTGGAAAAGCATTGGATGCCAGCTTGCACAATAGCATAGCATCACTGATATTTACAATTTCCTCTTAGAACTGCATGGCTACCTGGGAGCTATCGCTCATTGCTGCTGTTAGCATTTTAACTAAGTATGGTACCTCTGTCACTAACCTCAGCATTCAAAATACTTTCTATAGAATGCATGACTTTTGTCTGGTGGGGACTCTGTATCAGACTAATTCTTAGTAGAAACCCTTTGGTTCTGAGATGAGAAACTCTAGGAATTCGGTCACACAGGACTAGCTGAGGACCCAACAGACCAGCGTACTGGGACCATAAGGACAGGCCATTTAAGGAATGGCAGTGGGCCTTCCCTGGGCTGATGCTGCCTCTGTGACACTCCATCCTCTTCTTCCTGCTTTCCTTTCCAAAGCATTTGCTTGCTACACATTCTTGTGCCCAAAGCTGAGGACCACACTTGTGTTGACAAAATATCACCATTTTCTGACTTAGCCGTCTCCCTCTGGGCCAATGGGCAGCAGTGTGAGGACCTAGGGACAAGGCAGGCGCTTCAGAATAGAGTCGTTTCTCTGAGAGGGAAGGGCCAGGAAGTCATATTGGGACAGGCCAGCTATACCAAAGGCATCTGTTGTCTGTGCTGGGTTTGTGTCTTAGGAATAAATAAGACTTGCTGTGAAGATGACTCTGTTCTTTCTGTGCCCTGGGCTTCTCCCTGTCTTCCCCCAGGAAGGACAATGATGTCCGTGGGAAGATGAAATCCTAGGCATGATGCTATAGGCCTGTGATTACCACACTTAGGAGGCAGAGACAAGAGGATTAGAATTTCAAGGCCAGCCTGGGTTACGTGAGACCCTGTCTCAAAACTAACCAATCCACCGACCGACCAACCAGTATGATACTTTAACAACTTCCTTGCTCTCACTCAGACAGTGACGTAGTAATACTGTTCTTTGTAAGCAAACAGTACTGTTATTTTTTTCTCCAGTTACAGAAGAAACACACAAGTGACCTCAGAACACTTAGAACTAAGAGAAATACAAAGATGGAAAGAAAAAGCAGCCGTAATCCCAGAAAATGGCCCCTAACATAGTGGTGTGTTTCCTTCTAGTCCTTTTCCTTTAAGTAGCGGCCCGAGGCTTTGTGAATGATCTGTGCTCAAGATCTATCTCTCTGCTTTAATTATATCTCTTTAGATGCTGTAAGACTTTAAGATAGCCTTCCATTGATTCCCATAATTTCCCTCCAGCACATGAGATTGTTTCCCCATGGCTCTTTTACCTTCTGCTGGAGGTGGTGGCTCAAGTGGAGTCAATATGTGTTCAGACCTTTCTGACACTACCTCACTTTTGAGCAAGTCGCTACCTGCTTGCCCCCTTCCTAGACCGCTATAACTTAAGGCACATTGACTCTGGTGTCCCTTCTTGCTCATATAATCTTTTAAAGCTGCATGCATGCTCTCATTATGCTTGCTGATGCTTTGCTTGTTACTTCTTGCATGAAGGATGCGTTAGAGACAATATTGACCCTGTACTTCTGGCCCATTGCCCATGATTTGTTGCTGCACACCCATCTTACAGTCCTGGGAGGATCTGGATTGCTCTTTAGCCCAGTGACTATCTGAGTGATCTTTCCAGCTGGTGAACATGGGCTCAATCTTCAGGCCTAGGTTTCAAATGTGGAGCCTCTGAGAAGCCTCTTTGATGTGGGATTTCTCCTCTGTATTCTGGGAATATCATTGGTTAATAAAGAAACTGTCTTGGGCCTGAGCAGGGAATAGAGGTAGGCAGGGGAAACCAAACTGAATGCTGGGAGAAAGAAGGAGGAGTCAGAGAGAGGCCATGGAGCCATTGCTGGAGACAGACATGCTGAAATTTTGCTGGTAGGCCACAACCTCATGGTGATGCACAGATTAATGGAGATGGGTTAAATTAAGATGTAAGAGTTATCAAATAATAAGCTAGAGCTAATGGGCCAAGCAGTGATTTAAATAATATAGTTTCTGTGTGATTATTTTGGGGGCTGTGCACTGAGAACCAACAAATGGCCTCCTTGCAACACCTCTTCTTGAGTGTGGCTCCCTTTAAAGCCTGTTATAATACAGCAGTCTGTAATTAAACCATCATTTGTGTGGTTATAACATCTGTATCCCTATTTCTTGGACTATTTTTATGTAGCTCTAACAGAATATCATGGAGTAACAGCTCTTTTTTTGTTGTTTTAAGGAAAATACAGTTATTTCTCATGATTCTGGAGGCTGGGAAGTCCAATATTAAAGTTCTAGCATCTGGCAAGGGCTTCATACTGCATCTCCATTCTGATGGAGGATGTCACATGGCAATAGAGCTCCTTAGAGGGGAGGATGGGAATACGACCAGGGAGGAAGCTGAGCTTGATCCCTAATAAACACAGCCCTGTGCTAACCATCTACACAAGGTGATAGCCTTAGCCATCTTGAAGGTGTTCCCCTCATGACTTAATTCCCTTCTAAAGTCCAAGCTCCAAATGCTGTCACAGAGACAATTAAATCTCAACATGCCTTTTGGATAGAGCATTTATATGGTAACAGTCTGATAGATACACACATCCCAAGGCAGGGCAGTATTTGTTCCTGCTTGCAGCCCTCCTTTGGTTCCCTTTCCTTCCCAGTCCAGCCCCATTGGTGAAAGTCCACCAAGTTCATGGCGTATAGTGATTAGTAACTGTTGAGGACCAGCCTTCAACAGTGTGTGCTGAGCACATGTGTGTAGCAGGCTCCTAAACTGTCCAGTAAGGTAGATTGCCCGGGAAGCAGGAGCCCCTCAGCATTGGCTTTGCTACTTTGCCTCTCACATCCCATGGGCTCTGACATCCATTCATTCTGGACAGAGCATCTGGCATTGAACTCCTTTTTGGAGCAGAGTTTCCACATCAGCCCTGTGAGCGGATCTGCTCGGAGAGGACTTCTATAAGTTAGAGAAAGATTTACTTCCCTTAGACAGTTCAGTATTGATTGCCTCTGCTCTCCCGACAAACATCAAGTTCACTCAATAGCCACTTACTGGGCACTGGCATTCTATATAGCAGTAGGGTGCCAGGTACTGGGTGCAGAGAGCTGAAAAAGGCACACTGGGAGAGCTCAGCTGGGAAACATCAATTACAGCTCACAAGGCATGCTCATGTAGTTTTCTTGATTTGCCAGGACAACTTTGTGGGGTTTCTGTCCTTAGGGCCATTTTACAGTTCAGGAAATGGAGGCTTGGTGAGTTTGCCTTGGAGGGAGCTGCCGCTCAAGGCCAAATGTTTGCGCTTCACCTCCACGTGCCTTTCACCTCATGGGGCTGACAATATGAATGCACTGCTTCGTGCAGTCTTGGGCTGCAGCCCTGGAATCATCTCCTCCAATAAACCTAATCCCAGGACTTATGCTGATACCCATGCCTCTTGTTTGTATCCCGTCACATGGATATAGGCCTGCAAACTGCAGATAGTCCTTCTCCGACTGCTAACCAGGAAGGCCCCAGCCTTGAGAACTGGACTCTAGAGAGGAATCCAGGGTGGTTATTCATCCTAGGCACCAAAGCTGGTGGCTAAGCTGGGGACTTTTATTTCGGGACAGTTCAGGAGGCATGTTCCCATTGACCATTGTACAGGGAAAGATGATGGATGTACTGATTCCCAGCACAGAATGTCTGACACTAGGGCATCTCAGTAAATGGTTTCATGGTTCACATTTCAGGGTACTCGTGACCCTTGTAAAAATTTCATTCTAGTACTGACAGATCTATAGCTTTCTGGCTTAATGTACAAGGCAAGCAATCTCTATTTTCTTTGTAGTTTCTACTCTCTGGTCTTGGCTTGGCTGGGCAGCATAAACACAGTACCTCTCTGCTCTGGGGGCACTCTGTCACCTTTTAACTGTGCAGAGTCCCAGCTTGAGCCTCAGTCTAGTTTAGACATGTCTGAACAAGCCTGAAGAACTGTAGCATGGACCTGCTAGGAGTCTGTGTGTGCCAGAGAATGTGGAGCCTCCTGGGAAGGATAAAGGAATCAGGCACAGCCCAGGTCTGGTAACTGGATGATGCTTGTATCAGGAAATGAGCAATTAAACACTGCTTGGTGAGTGGCCATAAATGCATTCATTCATAACTCACCCTCCATCGAGCTTCTTAGGAGACATGGGGAATGAGTAGTATGTATGGGGGGGGAGATATAGGGAGAAAGAGAGGGAGAGGGAGAGGGAGAGGGAGGGAGGGAGGGAGGGAGAGAGAGAGAGACCGCTTATGATTTAAAGAAGCACATAGCAGTTACTGGGAAATGAGCTCAGGGACTGGCTGTGAGAATAAACCACAGTAGAGAGGTCCTGCTCTACTTTATGCCAGAGCCTAAGTTTTTTTTGATCTCCAGTATTTCTGAAGTTGCAGGGACTTTAGCACCCAGCAAGAGGTGTCTGTTTCCAGGGTCCTAGTAAGGAACAGTAAACAAGTCAAGGGGACAAAATGGTGAGCGAATAGATTTGTGCAGCTCTCAGTCCTCATCAGAGTAGTTTTGTGTTGTGGGTGCCAGTGATGCAGAAGCTCAGAACTTGTCAGAGTGCAAAGAGAGAGTGTCTGTAGAGTGGCCAGCGATAAATAGGGCCTCAGTCACATCCCCTTCCACCAGGGCTCAGGGAATATCTTGGAAGATGTAGCAGAAAGATCGTAAGAATCAGAGGACCACTGCACACAGGAGCTCACCACTGGTGTGGTTGCTGGCATGAGACTTGTATAAGATCAAGCTAGTCAACATTCTAGCATGGAGGGGTTCATGAGTCCCATCCCTCGCTGAGGAGCTATTTAACTGTGGATGGCTGTCAGGGAAGGGAGATTCTTTCAGGGTGTGTTCGCTGATAGATCAACCATAGTCTAGTGGATAAACTTATACCCATGACTGTAAGGGCAGCACAAATGGGATCCTTTAGATTACTGGTTATAAAAGAAGAAGAAAAGAAGAACATGAACTTGAGGGTGGGTGGGGGAAATAGGTATAGATTGGATCAGGGAGGAGTTAGGGGGAAGATAGAGGATGAATATGATCATAATGTATTGGATACATATGAAATTCTCAAAGAATGAATAAAAAAGTGGTAGATTACCAGAAAACTAAGTAGGTGGAGTGTTTTTTTAAATCAGGACCATGATCAGCTCTGTTCTGCTAGCCACTTCCCAAATAACCACTCAGAGACTTATTGTTAATTATAAATGCTCAGCTGATAGCTCAGGCTTATTACCAACTAGCTCTTACAACTTAAACTAGCCCATTTCTATTCATTTATGTGCTGCCTGAGGCTCATGGCTTCCTTTCCTTCTGGCTGGTGACTCTTCTGACTACACTCTCCTTCCCAGCATTCTCTCTGCTCTGAAAATCCTGCTTAGCCATGGGCCAATCAGCTTTTTATTAACAATGAGAACAATACATATTTACAGTGTACAAAGATCATTCCACAACATTCTGTATGCCTTGAGTATACTGTAGATATCCCCTAGGCATTCTAGAAATATTGGGAGTTGAAAACTCATTGTTATGCATGGACCAAGGGTTGGGAGGACCATAATTAGCTTACCAATGGTGGAGCATTTCTGGAACCTACAGCTCTGGGTCCCCACCACTCTTGCTACTTTCTTTTGGAATTACTCCAGACTAAAAGGCCAATACTGATTGCTAGAAAGGTCACAAGCAATCCTAGAATTAATCCCGTCTAGCATTCTTTTATAGATAAGACCAGCAGTTCTCAACCTGTGGTCACGTGAGGAATACAGGCTGTGCTGGGCCCAGCGAGAAAGTGATCAATGGCACCCCAGCCCTGTGGCACATGCTGGTAATCCCAGCACAATGGAAGCAGAAGCAGGAGGATAGTGAGTACTGGGCTAGCCTAGGCTACATAGTTAGGTTTTTATAAAATATAAAACTCAACCCAACCCAACCCCCAAACAAAAAATAAACCAAAACAAAAAAAATGAGAGAGGAAGAGAAGGAGGGAGGGAGAGAAAGGGAGAAAGGGAGGGAGGGAGAGAGAGAGGGGGATGTTATAGTGCCTCAGAAACAAGTGGAATGATTGTCCACACTTAGTGTACAAATGAAAAATCCCTGTATTTTTGGTTGTGAGCCTAGCCTTTAACATTTGAGCCACCTCTATGACCCAAACTGGGTAGTAGTAGCACATATCTTTAATCCCAGGCAGAGGCAAGTGAAACTCTGTGAGTTTGAGGCAAACCTGGTCTACAGAGCTAGTTTCAGGACAGCTAGGGCTGTTGCACAGAGAAATCCTGTCTCGAAAGACAAACAGACAACAACAAAATTCCTAGGAACAACAGACCCCAATTCCTCCTCGTAACACTGTCCCTAGATGGAAGACTGGGATGAGCCTACACAGCTAGTGTGGTCTCTTGGAGGCCAGACATCAGATGAAGAATGACATATTATGAACATCTCTCTTTGGCTGGGACTGCACCAACCCTGATGGCCTATAGAGATAGAAATTTCACAGGCAACCCCACCTCCAATCCAGAGCCATACCAGTGGTGACAAGCCCAACAGATACACTTGGCATCTTACCTATGGCCAGTTGACTCATTGTGTCTGCAGAAGCATATTCAATGGGAAGCTGAGCCTGGATCTGAGGCAGAAGTGAGTGCTGAGCTACTGATATCAGTCTTGGGATGAATAGGGAGGTGTGAGCACTGGTTGGTAGGATAATGATTCTCTAGATGTGTCTGTGTCTTAGCTCTGGAACCTGCAAACATGGTCTGATAGGTGTTTTTGAGGGTGAAGGGTGCACGTGAATTCCAACTGCTGAGAGGTTGTCCTTGAGATGAAAGTGTGCATGCTGAATTCCTGTGGTCCCAGTGTAATCAAAGGAATCCCTGGAAGTGGAACAGAGTGACAATGGACCCAGAGTCAGTGACACTGTATAAGAAAGAGTTGACTAGCCATTGTGGGTTTGAAGATGGTAAGAGCTATGAGCCAAGGAACACAAGCCATCTCTAAGCTGAAAGAGATGTTCCAGCTTCTCTTTAGTGCATCCACAGAAGAGCATGCTCTGCCCATAATGCAATTTTAGCCCTGTGAGAACTGCTTTATACCTGTGGCCGTTACAAACATAAGACACAGACACTGTTTTGACAGTGGCAGTTGGAAGCTCTAGACTCTAGGGTGTGCCTGTGGCTTGTCAAGGAATGTTTGCCAGTGTTTAATCAAAGGATTTTATCCATCTAAGCTCTGGCCTTTTTTTTTTTTTAAAGCAGAGGACATAATCAATAAGGCCACTAAGACCTCAAGACAATTTCCCTTACAAAGAGCTATCAAAGGACCATCAACAGGATACTTATAAAATGTAAGGAAGGACACAAGGTTTGTGACTTTCCTACAAAGTTAAAGTATGTAGAAAAGGGAGTGTCCCAGAGCAGGTTTGGAGCTGGGTTGTGGGCCATAGGCATTTGCCATCCTACCATACAGCATGTCCTTAGGGAAAGAGGGTTAGATTGGGACTACCCTTGGTGGCCTTTGGCTTATCCATGGCATGAGTGATACATGACTTTAGGAGGGCTCTTTGAAAAAAAAAAAGAGGGCTCTTTGATGATCGATAGTCTTAAGTATTCAAAACTGACTCTGAGAGACAAAATGGTGGAAGGTTTCCTCTTCACCATCTCGCTCCTCTTGCTCCCCCTCCTTCTCCTTATTCTTGAGATAGACTTCCATTATGTTGCCCAGCTGGCCTAGAACTCATTGTAAAATTCAGCCTGGCCCGGAACAAGTGATTCTCTTGCCTCAGGCTCCCAGGCGGGTGCACTACATGGGACATGTCAATATCGAGCATTTTTGTTCCATGTCCTCATTTGTTTCTCATAACTCATGAGGTTGTTGCATCAGGCAGGAACCCATCTTGTGGAGGAGGACATAGAGGATCAGAGAAGTTAAATAGTCTTCTAAATCATCCAGCTGGCCAACTGAGGCGCAGAAAGTCAAATCCGATGTCAGAGGCCCCTGTGTTTTCTCATGATACCCTGACACCTCCAGATCATACTCTTGGCCACTCCAAGAACATTGAGCAATAAGAATAATGGTTTTACACACAGATAGCTGTGATTTCGTCTCTCCCCCTGGCTTGGCTAAAAAATCCAGTCGTGTGATGAAGTAAATCATTTTCCTTCTCTGAGCCTCACATTTACAGTCACTGATTTGGGAAAATGGACTGGAATCTGCATTTTTATGAATAGAATGAATATTTATGGCCTATCAACTAAGGAAGTTCTCCTGGGTGTGGCCTGCTGAAGCTGATAGTCTAAAAACTTCAGTGTAGTCACAAACAGTCTCTCACACTGCACATTCCTGCCTCCTTCCAACCTCTTCTTGGCCACACGGTCTTTACCCCATCTCTTGCCCACCATCGAGAACCCCCTGCTGTATGTTTAGACTTCTTCTTTGTTATAAGGCGAGTGCAGTCTAAGAATATATGGATGTCTGGAAGAGAGGAGACCAGACAGCCTTTCTATGTTGCCGGCATCTCTTCTGGGAACACCTCCTCCATTTCCTTGGCCAGTAGCATTCATCTTGTACCCCTGGCTCTTGTGTCTTCAAGACAGCAGGCAGGTGGCCCTCAAGCCTAAGCCATCCCTCCGGGACTGTGAGAGTAGTTATCCTTTTTATCTGGCATGTGCTGCGACACCAGAGTGATCCTGGTTTCAGAGACTGTCACTTCTCTCTCTCTCTCTCTTTAATCTCTTTCTTTCTACAACATAATAAAATTACCAGACAAGCCTGTCCCTCCTCCTGACCTAGTCTGGGTTCATAGACATTTCCTTTTTGAGCCAACAGCTCTAATCTTCCTGCCCAGCTTTGTCACACAGTTAAGTGAGGTAAATTCTTCAGGTCGAACCCCCTACACGCTATGGTTTTCTTTTGAGTATGAACCTCTTGGTATCTTTTGATAGACAATGGCGACTCTTGGCCACCAGGTGCGGTTAGATGAAGAGATGTCACTTTGAACAGATTGGAAAAGAAGGGTCTCTTTGCAGAACAGCTGTGTGCGG
>LOEQ01008335.1:15094-28453 GCA_001685075.1 Bramus lutescens
ATACTCATGGGCAGAGTAGAAAAGAAGGAGCAGGTCAGATAGGTTTGTCCCAGGCCCTGAGGACTCCACTCATGCAAGCCCTTGGTGGCCCATCAGGAATTTCAGGGTCACAGTCAGATCAACTCCACGCTATGTCCTTGTGATTTTTCTTTCTCTAACCACATGCTAAACCTAGAAGACAGTGCCATAGATGTCAGTGGCAGCATTCCTGAACTCGGGGGACATGCCATTTTTGATAAGATGAGCAAGATGCACTCAAATCTCTAAAAAAACAATGGGGAATAGTTGGAAATCAAAGGCTACCTCATCCTTGGCTTAACTGTTAAGATTCTGGGGTGTGGGCAAGAGCCATAAACAGTGGATGATGGGAGATGGGTGCTGTCTGACAGGATGACATCTGAGTGGAGATGGAGTGTGTGTATGTGTGTGTGTGTATATGTGTTTGTGTGTGTGTATGTGTGTGTGGTGTGTGTGTATGTGTGTATGTATGTGTGTGTGGTGCGTGTGTATGTGTGTGTGGTATATGTGTGTGTATGTGTGTGTGGTGTGTGTGTATGTATGTGTGCGTGTGTGGTGTGTGGATGTGTGTGTGGTGTGTGTATGTGGGTGTGTGGTGTGTGTATGTTGTGTGGTGTATATGTGTGTGGTGTATGTGTGTGTGTGTATGTGTGTGTGCATGGTGTGCTATGCTATAGTGATTCTGCCCATGGAGGTGGCAGAGCTACATTATAAGGTTAGGAATAAACTTAAACAAAAGTGAGGCTCACGAACAAGCCTGGTGTGGGTCTCATCTCGTACAAACCCTGTGGAGCTGCAAGAGCTTCGAGCCCAGAGGAACTGTGGGTACTCTGCTGGTGCTGCAGCCAGGCTCCAAAGTGCTGCTTGTTTCTATGTATATATGCTGTGCGTTGGCTTTTCTTTCTTGTCGACCTTCCAGTCACTCCTAAATTCGGTTCCGTTCTCTGCCTCTCCCTGCCTGCCAGTGCTCCGTGCTCCCAGCCAAGCAGTGACATTTCCCCAAGCACAGCCTGTGCCATTTGAGAGCCCCAGATATGCTTCATTTCGGGGGTTGGACTCCTTCTGTCTCCTCCTATGGTTCCTGTGCATGTGTGGATGCAGGGCTTAAGTCCCTATTACAACAATAAACAAGAGTCTCTCACAGGGCCTAGGGTTGGTAGGTGGTTCATGAACTCTAACAAATGGTCCCACTGTGCCACTGATGGCTTACACTTGGACAGAGTCAGGTCTATCAGCACATTCAGGGCTCCATGTGGAAGCCCCAACACTTTGCTGGGGGTGCTGTGGCAGGGATGGGAGGTCTCTCCTACCACCCATTCTGTTAGGCCTCCTCTCCAAGTATGCTCTCCCTTCTCCTGATCCAATGGCTTGCGGAGATAGTTCTGCCCCCTCTTGAGCTTTTCTCTTCTACCTCCCAGGCATAGGAAAGCATTACCCAGTCCCAGCTAAGCTTGGTGTTTGCTCCCAAGGGTTACATGCCCTCTGGCAACCGCAGGAAGGACTTCCAGGACAGTAGAGAGCTGGGTAACTTCCAGCTGTGCTTAGCACAGGTCCCTGAATGTGTTCCGTGCAGATTTTCAGGTTCTTATCTATCCCTCCACTTCTAGAGACCTCCGATATGGAGCCCCTTTTGGGGGTTTCCATCTTCATGTTTGACCCCTGAAAAAGTCTCTTCTTCCATCTTGTTGATTTATGGATATGTGAAGAAAATATAACCAAGGATGGATACTGACTTTTGATATCAGTCATCAGAATACCAGCCCTTCCTGCTGTAGAAAGTCGCTGTGGTGGTTTGAATATGGATGACCCCCAGAGGCTCTTGTGTTTGAATGCTTGACCCATGCAGTGTCACTATTAAAAGGTATGGCCTTGTTGGAGAAAGTGTGTCACTGTGGGGGCAGGTTTTGAGGTCTCATTTATACTCAAGCCACACCCAGTGTGACAGTCCACTTCCTGTTGCCTGTGGATCAAGATACGGAACTCTCAGCTCTTTCTCCAACTCCATGTCTGCCTGTGTACCGCCATGCTTTCTACCATGATGATAATCGACTCAACCTCTAAAACGGTAAGCCAGCCCCAATTAAAGGTTTTCCTTTATAAGAGTTGCCATGGTCATGGTGACTCTTCACAGCAAATAGAAATCCTAAGACAGCCACCATCATTCAACTTTCCCAACTTGCAATTTTTATTTTAGTTTTTTTTTTAAAGGAGGGATGTTTTCTCTTTGAAGTCGGTACTTAATAAAGCCCCAGGCATTAGTGTCTCATTTTCAATTGTTCCTGTGACGGATGAAAGAAGCTGGGTTGGATGGGGCTATAGGAATAGCGAGGCTTCTGATGTTATACCGGGACATGCTCTGAACTGCCAAGGGATTCTGTGTAGTGGCTTCCAGCTGACAACATACAAAGCAAGGAGGGATTGGTGGGACCAAGGAAGGGGATACGGCACCCTAAAGAAATGTGTTCATCTAATTTCCTAATCCTATTAACTTCTATTTATATGACCTACAGTTCAGGGGATTCAATCCAGGGCCTTACTTATGTTGGCCAAGTGTTCTATGACTGAACCACATCCCAGCCTAGAATAGACTCCCAACAACAGGCCCGCCTGCCTCTCCTCCTTTCTCCACGCTGTCTCTCCTGGAGCTGCCTAGGGTGGAGCTAGTCAGAGAAAGGTCAGTGCTTTGGGAAGCTGCCAGGAGAGGACATAGCAAGATGGAGCTTACAAAGCCAAGGAGGGGTGAACAGA
Organism: Bramus lutescens; assembly: GCA_001685075.1. Lineage (NCBI taxonomy): Eukaryota > Metazoa > Chordata > Mammalia > Rodentia > Cricetidae > Bramus > Bramus lutescens. Next base: position 17,861 of record LOEQ01008335.1, read on the forward strand.
AAGTTCTATTCCCTTGGGGGAGGCTGAGCATGACTTGCTTGGTGTTACGGATGTCAGGGTGGCCTCTGAGTTCCTGTCTTGGTCTTAGCGATGTCCTGTCTGAAGCAGGCTGGAGCGGAGTCTTCTCACCTGACCCGTTTGCTTAAAGGCAATCAAATAAACGTAATACTTTCAAGACTGTAAGTACTCAGTACCAAAAGGCTCTTCATTGTCATTGAGATCTTCAAGAATTGAGAGGAATAACATTCCTTCTGCCTTACTCGCTACTGGCCAAGGCTTTGAACATGTGTTTCCCATCGCTCGGCTGACAACAGCTGTCATTGTATGGATGGGCATGTTCAGAGTGCCTTTCATGTGCCAGGCATGCTCTCATCCAGCCTCCACAAAAACCCTTTTATTTCCAACTGACAGACTAAGGAAATAGACTTAAAGAGCTTGAGTAACTTGCCCAAGGCCATGGAACTACCTCAGCAGCCAGGCTGGGCCCTGGCCTCGGCAGCCACCTTGCACCTCACTGTCAGGAAATGCTGAACCGTGAGCTGCCACAGGCTCACAGCAGTCTGAAATCCCATGCACATGTCCGTAGAGACCACAGTGACTCTCAGAGGATCAGGGAGAGGAGAAGGTGTGCCTGGGTTTCTGGGGGAACGAAGGCTCATTCTGGATTCAGGCAGACGCAGGACGCTGCAGATGGTTCAGGACAGTAAAAGTTATAGGAGTGAGGCGCATGAGGATCAGGGAAGAGGTCAGAAAACAGTGAGGTGTGGCTTAAGGAATGAAAAGGAAAGAAGAAAGAGGATGCACGCTACTATATTCTAGAGTCCCCATCTACTCTCTGTACAAGTATTTTTGGGGGGTTGGAGGGAGAGTGAATAAATCTGTCTAAGTTCCCATTCTTAATGGTCAAACAGAGCTTATTGGTTTAGGATGTTTTCCCTGCTACTATCACAGAACACCCAGTGCTGGATAGTTTATGTACAGTAGAAGGCCTCTTGTCTCTCATTGTTAAAGCACAGAAGTCCAGGGGCGTGTCAATGGCAAATATGAGGGTCACCTCAGGGTCGAAGGCAGAATTATATTTATGGGCAAGACAGAGGGAGAAAATCAGGTCAAATTCTCTCTCTCTCCTTCTCTCTGACTTTAAGCTCTGAGCTCCACCTACCTCAGCCTGCAAGCCCTGGTCTTGTATATATTAGACAAATATAACTTTAAAAACATGGAACCCATTCCTGTGATAAAGGCATTCATTGATCTGCCCATGACTCTTAGAAGTCAATCGCTATAGCGGCAGTTAAATTCCTACATGAGTTTTGGAGGGGAGACTTGAAGGAATTCAAGCCAACGCAGCCCTGCAAACGTGGCTCTGGCAGGCCTTNTCTTGCTAAAAGACATTAGCTCACATCTCACATCCCTGAAGCTAGCTCCCAAGATCTAGTCCCTTATTTGGCCACTTCCTCCTCCTGAGGCTGACTACCAAGGTCCATGTATCAAAGTATTGAAGTCCAGCGATCAAAGCCCCTATTTGGCTACACTAATTAACTCACCCAATCAAAATTAGACACCTCATCTTAACACAGGGCTTCCCTTTTTACCTTTATAAACCGCCAGCCATTTTCCTGTGGCCACATCTGTTCCCTCTCTATCTAGAGGCAATCCGTTGCCGCTCCAGGACAAATAACCTCTTTTCTCTCCTTTGTTCCCTTCCCAGTCTTCCTTGGCCTCTATCTCCTGTCTTTGTCCCTTATCCCTGATGCAAATGAATCTTTGTGCTGAGAACATGGTCTTGGGGTCCTGAGCTGATCCTTCCCCTTTCAATGCTGGACCCACTGCAGTGAGAACACCTTCCTTGCCTCACTGGGAGGGACAGAAAGCGTTCATGTAAGGACTTCGACTGTGTCTCTGTTTACCGTTTGCCACATAGATGCCACCCATGGTTTCCAACACTCTGCCCTTGGTTGACACACTCCTTGGCTCCTGTGCCATCTCCACTCTGTCCCCTTCTTCAGGGCCTTGGGCACTGAGTCATCCGCCCCAGTTGTTGCGCTCGTTTCTCCCTTCTTTTCTGTCACCACCCCTTTTGAGATGACTGTCATTGCATGCCTGCGTGATTACAGCAGACTCCTTACCGGTCTCTCGCCTCCTGCCTGTCATCACATCCAGCCGCCCTGTACCTTCACAACTGATGCATTCTCCCAAAGCATGACGGTCCTGAAATTCCTCCCTCAGACCCTGTCGTAACTCACCTGGGATCTGAGGTTGAGGCTAGCCTTTGACCTGAATCACCTACAGCCTACTTCCCTAGATCAGCTCTGTCCCTCTGTGCTGTGGCCTTTGCCCCACAAGCAGGCTGTGCTTTCTGCCACTGAGGCTTCACCCTCACCCCAACATCCAGGGCCATGACTGCGTTGACTGCCATCTAGCTGGGTGCTTTCAGCCTGGCTTTCTGAAACTAGCCTAGCCCCACCACTGTCCCCAGAAGGTGTTATTCCCCAGCCCGGCTTCTGAGCTCTCTCCCTGATGGGCAGTACTTACACTTTCCACTGTGTTGCTTCTTGGGCCAATGACAAGTCTCCAAGGAAAGTGTTTCTAGATGATTGCAAAATCCTCCAGGGAAGGTCCCTTCATCTGCCTTAGGTTCCTTGGTTCCTTGTGAAGGGCCCTGTTGAACATACAGTCAATGTGTTTTGTATTTAAAAAAAAAAAAGCAATGTGGGATTGAAAACTATGGTAACAATGTAATGGAAGAGGGCAGAAATGGTTTCTTCTCAGTAAAGAAGTGGCACAGAGTAGAGGCAGCCGTTCACACTCTGGAAATCTAAGTTTGTCTTCAGTGCTTCTGGCTGGGCCACTGGCAGCCCAGCCCTGCTTTTGTCCCTAGAAACTGCCCTCTCCCACCCTTCTGGAGCTCAGGGTAGAAAGCAACAGGGGAATAGGGGTGAGCGTCGGTGTTTAAAGGGGAATGCGGCACAGGATCAGGCCCTGCTAAGGAGTTTGTGGTGGGCTGGGAGTGTTTGTTGAGTGCCTTGCCAGATGAGTTTGGAGGCAGGAATGAAGAATGGCGGACAGTGAAGTGCACACAGCCTTTGACACTAATGTGTGGCCGTCCATTATGTCCTTAATGACAATAACAGCACAGCAGTGATAATGACATGATGGGCAGAGCGAGCAGGATGAAGGATGGGCGTGGACGTCCAGGGAGCCTGTTCTCATCCAGGAGAATTAGAGCTCCAAGCAGGCTTTCTAGTTTCAGGGGCGCGTGCGCCATGCTCTGCTGGCAAGATGCCCCTGTGGGACCCAAAGGGGGAAGCAGGATCCCTCACCCGGGATCTTGGGGACGTCAAACTGCTTCTTACGCAACAGCCTCCTAATGAGTTAAGTGTAAATGAATCAGAAGCAGATGGATTGGACTGTTCTGGAAATACACCCGAGGTTTAAAATTTAAGGGAAAAAGCAGTTGGCAAAAGGCATTTTGGGGTTTGCCAAGACCCAGAACATTTGAAAAAAGTTCAAGCTTTTTTTTTTTTCTTCCCTTTTTCTTTTTCTTTTTGGTTGCAAAACCCAAAGTGCTGCCTGGAGGCAGTAGGAAGATCTGGGCCTCCATTCTTTCAAGCTGAAGTTCTCCTGCCGTGTGGGTAATGGGCCCCAGACAGGAGGCAATGGGCTATGGAATTGCATGGAGAAGCACTGTCCAGAGGCAAGGCAGCCTCTCCGTGCCAGTGAGTGCCCNCCCTGGAGCCCGCAGCTCCCATCTTGGCCTCAACCCTCTAGACCTCTCCGTGCGAGTGAGTGCCCCTGGAGCCTGCAGCCCCCATCCTGGCCTCAACCCTCTAGGCTTGCTTTGGGTTGTTACCTAGGCCTCAAGAGCTACCTCTGTCTCTCCTAAGATTTGACTCATTTCCGCCAAGCTCGTTTTAGGTAAGGGAATTTTGAGGTGAACAAACACCAGTTCAAGGAACTATTATGGGAAGTGCTTATTTTTTTGGGGGGGGACCTTTAAGCAATTTTTTTAATTAGTCACGTTTGGCATAACCAAGGCTTTCCCTAGAGGGACCATCTTGCTAAGTGAAAATAGATCAAAAGCAGCTGTCTCATAGGAAAACCAAATCCAGTGGTTTCTACATCTGCTGGCTGACTGTGTGACTGCACATTGGATACCAAACCAATGTGCACTGGCTTGCTAACTGTCCCCTCTGAAGAGGCACACCAGTGTGATGCACATACATGAATCAACTATGTTGGAGGTTGTGCTTTTGGTGATCCATGCTAGACACTGGGTCTCTCTGTTTGGGAAACACTGGATTCTCCGTGTCCAACACATGGTCCACTTCATGAATTCACTGCAGTGTCCCTTTCCTCCTCGGGATTTATATATAAAGGTTGACACCTTTGCCAAGCTCTCAGACACTGGCTTTAAGGTGGAGGCGCCATGTAAGTCCTGGCTAACTGTCGGAGGCAGGTCCAGGCAAGGCTCAGGCAGAGGCAAGTATAGACTTTGGGGACCACTTCTGTGTGTAAGCAGAAAGGCTGTCTTATGCCTCACAATTCTGGCTGGGATACAGGGGCTCAGTGACCAGGGGTCCCACCACCACATGTTGGCCTTCTTCTTCTAGGGTCTTCTGTTTCCAAGACATGCTATCCTTATTTGTGGCTTTACCGGAACCCTGCCTGGAAAAGCAATTTTGGTGTTTTTTTTTCTCTCTCTCTCCCTCTTTTTGTTCTTCTCTTCAGGTATTGCTTGCTGTCCTTGCCTACTTTCAATGGGCTGGGGGTGATCCCAGGCTCCTTGCATGGTGATGAGGGTCTAGGAGCTGCAGTGTTGGTGATGGTTGGGTACAGGCCACCCTATGGCACAGCACAGCCAAGTTTCTGTCTTCTCCCGAGACCCAGGTTGCTTCTTTGCTTACTTGTTCGTTTACCCCTTCATCTGTTGTTTGGTGCTGGCTCATAACTTGATCCCCCAGTGAAGACAGGCCTGGGTAGCCCAACCCACAGAGCCGAGGACAACAACTAACAAATTGCTTAACTCTTTATTCAGATCTTTGGAGCATAAAAGAGGCCCAGCGCCTCTTGTAAGAAAAACCCACAGACAATACAGAGTCAACCATGTCATTCAACAGAGGACCACTCTCTCGTGTGGAGCAAGGTCTGGTGCCCTCTCGTGTCCTTGGCTTTCTTCCCATCCTTGAACTCTGTTCTCCATCAGGTTCTATGTCATTTTGTGGTATGTTGTTTATCGCCGTTTCAACGCTCCATATGCACTGTAAACTCTTTTAGGACAAGATCATACTTTGCAGTTCTCCACAATTCACACAGTGCTGAGTGGCGTGTCATGGACATGGAATCTGCTCTGCAAATATTTAATTGACAGGAAAACGCTGAATCGGGCAGAGCTTGTGGCAGCCCCAGTTTGCTTCAGAAAGATTGGCACCATGTCCTTAATCTAAAAGAGGGCTGCTCTAGGCCTGTGTGCGGGTCCCTTGTTAGTGCGCGAGAATCTTGTTAGTCCTGATCGTTGTCCACATCACCAGAATTTTCCTTATTATGCCATTTTGAGCTCCCAAGGCATGCCCTAAAATAAAAAGGAAGGCTTGATGGATTGATTTGGTCCTAGCCAAGTGGAAATCATGCAGAAATTCTAGATTTGGAGGGGGAAAGTACCTACAAGGTCTCCTAGTGGGGATTCATTCCCTCCAAGCTCCGGGTTCCATGGTGGATGTAATGGGTGACTTGGGGGCTTCTTTTCTCTACCTAAAACTGAGAGGGAATAGTCTGTCTATCTGTCTGTCCCTGCTTGCTTGTTTCTTACTGCAAAAGAAGGAGGGTACACCAGATTCCATTTATGCTCTGGGGAAGGAAGCAGCGGTCCTAGTGATTGTTTAGATGGTATGGCTTGTTGAGGTTGCATCAAATGGTGACTTGCCTCGAAGGGCAGTAGCAGGCACTTCTGGAAGCTGGCACGGCCCAGGAGGAAGGCTACATGATTCAAAGGGGTTTGTTTTAGACTTTCTCCTGTCTGTGTCCTAAATATAATTGAATCTTAAGAAGGCCCTTATCCTCCACCCACTTTGTTCGCTGACCACAATGCTTCTGACCGGATGATGCAGGACAAAAAAGTGGGCTCTCATACAGGAGAGGCAAAATAAAAAGCCAGGATTCTAGATCCCCCCTTCCCCGCTTCCGGTCTCCTTTTATACTTTCTCACAAACACCCATAAACTGTAGATAGAAATCCCGCTGCAGTATGCGTATTGAGGGCTAGACCTGGGGCTCTGGGTTAAATGGGGTGGGGTGGGGCTGTGAGGAAGTGAGCAGACGCAGTTTGTGCCTACCCAGAGGGAGCAGGGTGCCAGCAGGTTCCCCAGGAGTCAGAGCTGAGGGCAGTGTCTCCTGCCTAGCCCTGCATGCTTGATGCTAACGTCTCTGTTCACCCTGCCAGCCAGCTGGGAGCCACTGTGTGATTGATGGCCCCAGCTTGAGTGGAAAGTCCAGATTCCAAGCAAGACAGCTAAGGAGGTAGGAGGGAGAGCCACTTCTAACATCTGCAACAAAATTAAAAATTAAATAAATAGAATTTGTTAGTTTACAAATAGAACTGTTACTTGTTACTCAGGGTATTAACAATCTTCTTTTGGAATTAAATCTTTTATTTTTATTTTTAATTTTTTTCCGGTAACGCCTGTGAAAGACGTTTGTTTCAGTTGCCAACATTTCTGCAGAACTAATGTGGGTGGATTGTGACAGATATAATTTCTCCATCCTACACTTTCATCAACTTGAGTTCTGTTAAACTATACCCGCTGGGCTTAGCTCCTTTTAAAGTTTCCGCTTTGACAGGTAGATTTATTAGTCTTGAAATTTGTACAAATCAGATGTCACTCGTGGCAACTTGTCAAAATGTCAGTCTGGTGAGGCGGCATGAAAGGCTTTCTGGAGAGAGACAGACGCGAGGCAGGCTTTAGAGAGCTCCAGCGTGCTCCGTAGAGGCATGGGAGGGACTGCAGCCCTTGATCCTGGGGGCTTTGCTTTATTAAATATCTCAAGCTGCACAGAGGGAATCGGCCTTCGGATCCAGGTCTCGGAGCCATCAAGTCTGACAGTTCCCAAATGATGGCTTCTGTCGCTTATGGTGTCAAGTTTCACTGCCTGTTATGTTCACTTAGTGGCAGAAGGTGAAGGGAGGGGGCGGGTTGTGTGGTTGTGTAGGGGAGCAGAGAAAATCCAGGTCGTTTGGTTTCGTGGGATGCTGGGTGACTCTGGGGATGTTGGGTCTCAGGCTCAGGTGTAGGGCCTGGGATGAAGTGCCAATTCGGCAATACCCCACGAAGACCCAAGGTTCGCCTTCCCAATCTGTGTTCCCCAACCTTCCTAGACTTTACCATTCTCCAGCCTTCCATGAGTCAAGGATGCTGTATCTCTGCAAGCTCCATAATTATCTTCATTTGACATGGCAGGAAACGTTATTAATAGTCAGCAAGCAAACTGAAAGTCTTGCCTGGTGTGAGTCGGGAGAGAGAGGCAGAGAGAGTCAAGCCGTGGCGTTGCACGTGGCTTTCAGTCTGTGACAGACTGTGTGGGTCCTGGTGGATATGGATGCGGCTTCACCGGGAGGATGGCCTCTACGAAGGCCGGTGAGGGCAGGCCAGTCCTGCTAAGTGGGGAGGAAGTGATGGCCCAGCAGCTGGTGGTGGAACGGCACATTCCACATCTATCTGTGTATTTACCTGGTTCTCAGCATTCCAACAACTTCTCTTCCTGACTCTTGTGATGTCTGGAGAACTTACTGAGGTTTGTCGTTAAGGAGAGTGAGGACTCTGGAAGAGAGGCAAGTGTTGTCAATGTAGGCGCTGTGACGCCCTGTCTTTGGGTCTTCCTCAGTCTGCCTCATGAAGGGGTGTGGTGAGTGGCCATCTGAGAGTCTGTTGGGATCCAACCAGCTCCTCTGGGATTTGTGGTCTCAGCATTGGGATGAAGCTTGCTTTGCCCTCTCCCCCCACAGCCCCTTCCTCTCTCCCTTTCATTGCTTTGGGCATTAAATTGTTGAAGTCTTTTTTCTTCACAAGTTTTAAGAAACGCTTGCTACAATGCAAAGACCTCTTTGAGGGGCAACACTCCTCTACTGGGGATTAAGTGACACTCTGGAAGCAAGAAAATATTCTGGAGAAATGGAACAGAGGCCAAGGTCAAGACTAGGGGAAAGAGGAACTTTCCAGGGAGCTGAAATTGTATTTCTGAGAGCCATTCCTGCATGGCACATTCCCCTCCTGTCTCCAGAGCCCAGGGCATAGCTTATTTTAGAGAGACAGGAAGGCAGGTGAGAAAGGGCCACCCCCAGACTTTGTGGGGCCATACTCTCTCTCGTGAAGGGAAGGAGCCTCCACACAGAGATTTCCCTCACCTCCTTCACCAGTGTGTGGACTCAGCCGAGTCTGAGGTGTGGACTGGGGAGTTTCCTCTCTCTCTATCCAAGAGGCGGCTCTATCTTATCCTCCCTGGCAGAAGGATTAAGTCCCCTGTTTATGGTTCTAGTAGGGTGTGGCTTGGTGAGCAATGCTACTGACCTGGCAGCCCTATGACATTTTCTCAGGTGAAAACTCTCAGACATCAAGAGACAGTATAATGATTATGGTCCTGATGATGGAGTAATTGTGGGAATTACCCTAATAATCCCTTAGGTGTGTGTCAGCTTTGCCGGGGCTTCACGCACTTTCATGTTCGTGATCTCAGGTAACCTCAACCCACTTCTGTAGGTGGAGAGATCTAGTGGGTCTTGTGGAGTAGTTACACAGGGGAAACTGAGGCATGGAACTTATACTTTTCCCTCTGGCCTTGGGCTCTAAGCTACTTGAGTCCTGGAAAAGTGAATTTTTTCTTTTGTGCTAACGCCCATTCTGGGTTAGGATCCTCTCCCTCATGGGATAGGACATGTATAAAGACAAAGAGATACACACACGTGCATGCATATATGTAAACACAGACACATACACAGGACACCCAAAGGCATGCAGACACAGACTTAGAGACATCTGCACTCATATACATAAATAACCACACAACCACACAACACACATGCACACACACATCTGTGGGTCCCAAATCCCAGCAGCCTTTGCTCCAGCATACAGTACTGAAGGCTCACCCACATGTCCCCCCCCATCTGCTCTTCTCTCTCCTGGCAGGAGCAAACATCCCGGGAACACTAAGATGACTTTCTTGCAAAGAAATTGGTATGTGCCACAGCACAGAGCCACTAGCTTTTGTGTAGCAGATACATGCTGGCAGTGTCCTGGCCCACATTAGGTCAATGCTTAAAGTAGGGGACTCTTCTAAAATCTCCTAAAGTCCCTCCTCCAGAGACAGGTCTGCCTGCCCTGCCTGGCAAACCAGGTCACTTTCAGCAGAGACAATTGGTTCCGGGAGTGGAAGACAGGAAAGCCCTGGGTAGTCTGTGTTAGCTGGAGCCTTGAGCTTCCAACTCTGCAGTGCAGTGCGTCTCTGCCTTTGCTTCGTCATTTCAGGGAGGCCAGCAGAGAAGAGTGGGGGTAGGAGAAGGGGGAAGGCAGGGTAGGAGGAAAAAAAAAGCCCACCAGTCCGTCTGGCATTAGTTCAGAAAGCTCTCCAACTCACACATCTGGTTCTTATATTTCAAAGTTAATTAGTCATATTGAGGCTGTCTGAAGATAAATTTATCATCCAGAAAAAACACAAACAGTTTGAAAAATGAAAGGAAGTGAGGTGACATGCCTTGACGTTTAAATAAATCATTTTAACATGATTAAAAAACTTGTCCTGTCTGACACCCAGCACTTGGGTACTTTGTAAAGATTTTCCCCCCTTCTTTTCTTTTTTCTTCTTTTTTCTTTTCTTTTCTTTCTTTCTTTTTTTTTTTGGTTTTTGATGAAGACAAGTCTCTGCTTGGTCTAAAAAAGCCTTTACCATTCAATTACTCAGTACAGTCTTTGGCCAATTGCTTTTCTGAGTGACTAGCAGGGTACACAGCCCACAGCTGGCCCTGCTCTCTGAGCTGGTAGCAGGGGGATTGGGGTAGGCAGTTATTACCCCTGGGGGAAAACTCAGAGCAAACATTAAGGGCTTTGGGCAACTTGAGGGTTTCCCTGAGTGAGGAGAATAAGCTCCTAATGTTGCTCTCTGGGCCTTGGCTGATTGGGCGGGAAATCTATCCGCAGACCAAGCAAGGAGGATCTTCCTGAAATGCCTGGACCAGGTGTGCCCTGTTCCTAACACCTCTCTGGGCACATATGACAGCTTGGGCTCTTGGATTGATAGAATGAGGATCGGGCTCTCTCAGACTAAGCGACAGTGGGCAGGAACCAGGTGGAGTAGTAAAAACTATAAGAGGCCACAAGCTCTCTTGCTTTGGTTGTTCTAGGAGTAGGTGGAAAAACCTGGAATCCAGCCCTCTATCCATTCAGAATCACCATGGTCCAGCCCACTCAACTCATCCTTCCGTGCCCTGGGCTCTGTCAGCACCCCTTGTGCTCTTTGCAAAGGTCACTGGCTCCTGTCCTGTAGAATGACTGACGTTTCTTCCTAGTGCAGCTGAATGGTGTGAGCAGGTCCCTGGGCGGTTGATGTG
>LOEQ01008336.1:7013-29785 GCA_001685075.1 Bramus lutescens
GAAAAACATGCCCGCTCGCCTCTTCACTACAAACAGGACATCTACATCAATCAACCTCCAACCACACACTTACCATCTCAGCGAACACTTGCAAAAGAACTAATCAAAAAAATATAAGAACTGGAGGATGGGGAGGAATGCTGCAAGACGGTATTTAATGGACATGATATGGCTTTGGCACCAAAGCAGATTTGTTTGCCAGTCTAAGACCTAGGCTGTTAAGAATTACATAAAGAGCTGAGGAGGAGTTACTAAGGTTCCACCCTTAGCCTTGGAACTATTGGCATTCAGTAGCTGTTTAGGAAAGCAAAGTCACCTTTCTGTAGAGGTGTGGCCTCTCCATTTCCTATGCGCTAGTGGACTGCCTTATAACCGTTTGTATATGGCCACCGCTAATTGATCAAGTGCGTTAAAAATGATTTTTTATAAAGAGAACTTGACATTTGGAGGGAGCAGTGCTGGGAGGTGAGGGGAAAGTAGAGAGTGGATGGTATTAAGATATATTGTATATGTGTATGAAAAATTCAGAGAATAAATAGAAACATTGTTTTAAGAAGAGTGAGTGGAATTGTCATTCATACCATGATAAAAATAATGCAGACAGATATGACAGCGGCAGAAAGTAGTGTCATTTTGTCAGATGAAAAGCACTTGATGCAGATCTGGGATCCCAAGTAGGTTAGATTCCTTAACTAAGCCAAGGTCACATTCCTTATAGAGAAATAGTGTGGCAACCTCACCAGCCATCAGTGTCTATATACATTTTCTTTGTGATTCTTCTGATTTTGGTACTATCACTTTGATAATGAGGTGGATGGCTTGCTTCCTGTTTGTATTATAGACTTTGAACATCACTAGGTATTTCCTTTAGTTTCTCCTGTAATCTGTTCTGTGCTTTGAAGCCAAGATGACATTTATACAATAATGGAAGTCTGGTTGTGACTTCTGATACTACTCAAAGAGTGTTAACATAAAGCAAAACAAATACTGCATCCTGGCCCACAAGATACTTCTTTCTCTGCTTTCTCAATATTATGATATTGTCTCGTGCCTGTGGTCCAGCAAGGCTGCCTGTTTAGGTCCTGTAATGCACTAGTACTCTCATAGTAGGAGTTCCACCAGGACTTCATTTAATTCCCTTCTTTGTCTAGCAATTTCTTCCTCATCATTTTATAATGTATTAACACATTGCTTTTAGTGTTATTCCTACAGGGACTTTTTCTCTAGTTTTTCTGACTAATGCTTTGCCCTTTTGAACACTCTGGTAGCATTGGCCTCCCTTCTCATTGCGTATTTCACAGTTGCTGTGTGTGTGTGTGTGTGTGTGTGTATGTGCATGTGCAGGATTCTATAATGATTTGATTAATGTCACCTCCCCTCATCTACCCCTCACTGAGAATAGGTACTGCATATTGTTTTCTTTCTCAGCACAATGTATGACATCTAAATGCTGAATGTGTATGTTGAGTGGACACACAGTCTGTCTGATACGGAACTTGGACTTTACTCATCTTGCTTTTTCTTATTGTGCAGTGCAAGGAATATTCTTGGTAGCATGGCTAAACATGATTGCTTGTGCTGATTTGATTGTCTCAAATGTGCTGCTATAAAGGATATGAAAGCAGCCATTTTGGCCTGAGATATACCTGGTGAATCATGTTGACAACCAATTGAGCAAACTAATGGATTGTAATTATGTCTTGTCCTCATCTAGAAGCTTAGGAACTAAAGCTTTTGTTTGCCTGTGGCTCTTTGTCAGAGTCTGTGATCCCAGAATGATTGTCATCAACTTCACATCTTTATGTTGAGAAAATAGAAATAGCTCATACGTAAGATTGACAGAACAAGGTATTTATATCAGCTTTTGTCTTTAAAAACATCCTAATAGGCCAGACCTTTAAGCAAAAGTCAAGTCCCAGATTCATAAACTCAGAATTACATTGCTTTTTTTCTCCAAAACCAAGTAGATGCCATTGTGAGCATTTTAATGGAAACAATCTACATGTACAAAGAGCAAACCTATTTTCTAAAGGGGCTAAACATGATTCCACTATAAATTTCACAACTTAAAAAAAATCTTTCAATATTTGATTGCCCAGTTGAATAATAATGTCTTGCTTTTATTCATTCCTTGTGAATTATACCTCCTAATTTTCCTATAAATGGGCTGATGTGTTTTGCAATCAAGCAAGTTAAATGTATATTTTATGGGACTTAGTCTCATCCCCCAAACCAGGCCAATAAAATGCAAAGGCGGTTGATGCTGATAAACCTTAGAACTATAATTAAGAGAACAAAGGGAGAGGTGCACCTGCTGGAGGAAAGGCATTGCAGATACAGACAGGGAACATGAAGGGGGTGTAGCAGGAAACCTCCAAACCATGCAGTGTTAAGTGCAGCTGCAGTGCCAGAGCACAGAGGCTGCTAGCTCCTGTGGCTGGGAAAGACAGTATAAATCACATCTGAAACGATTCATCTAAGCTCAAGTGCTAATGCTACCTAAAGCATTGTTCTCTGCTTCCCTTCTGGTCAGGAGAGGTGAAGAAGAATGCATCAAACACTGACATTTTTCGGTAGAGAGGAAACTACAGGAATTCAGGGGCCTAAGGTTAGCAAGGGGGAGAAAGTAAAGATTCATAGCTCTAGTAGTGGAGGGAGGTAGGTCTTGTTGTCTTCTCTTTTCACGTGGGCCACTGGGAAGTAAATAAACAAACAACTACCACTGAATGTTTATAAAACTGAACTTTGAGCCATCAGATTCTGTTGGAGTCTTCCATATCCCAGAAACTCTCAAATGCCTACTCTGACCTACTCTTTATTCAAAGGGCACTATCCGATCTCCATTGACAAGAATTTCTGTTTTTTATGTACCCTTTGTTATTGAATTTCTATGAGAACTAAGATAATAAAGAGCAATAACTAGTAGAATTCATGATCCACATTCAATGTTCAAGTATATGCACTAGTAATCAAATACCTATCTCCAGTTTTCTTAATCACACTGTAGGCCACTTCAGTCTGGCTATCCTACCAAAAAAAAATATATTATAGAATCATGGATTTAGTATATGAGATAAAAGAATCTGCTTCATTTGTAAAACATAATTTCCAGACATGGGCCTTCCCAGAGACATAGTCTCAAGTGTAGATATAGAGAGACAAATCACACTGATGTAGGAGGGTCATCTGTCTATGTTACTTTCATTGGTTAATAAAGAAACTGCCTTGGCCTTTTGATAGGCCANTAATGGGCCAGGCAGTGCTTAAATGAATACAATTTGTTTGTTGTTATTTCGGGTTATAAGCTAGCCGTGCGGGAGCTGGACCGGACGAAAAGCAGGGCCTTCTCCTGTTTCACTACATCACACAGTTGTTTCCTTAAGACTCTTCTATTTTAACCAACTCCCAGATGTGGATCCTTAGTTCCGGTTTTGAGTACAGAGGATAAAGACCTCAGTGTTTCCACGTTGTTCCTGGGTGTTTTCCTTTATATTCACAGCCCTCTGTCCCTCAGCTACCACTCAGCAGTCAAATGTGAATGGTTGATGCAGTCATGTGTGGATGGTTGCTGTTGCTTCCTGGATCTCTGGAGAGCTCTCTCTCCCTTCCCTTCCATCTTACACATTACCCAAAGGCAAACTTGTGGTACCAGCTCTCTTCATCACCTGTTCCAAAGTTTCATTGTTTCCCATATCACTCTAAACATCCATAATCCTTGATGGACACTCTTTCGTTTTCCATTCCTCTCCAACTCCTCTGTGACATCTCTCAGCTATAGAAAGCCAAGGTTTCTTCATTCAAACCAAGTAAGTTGAAATTGCACCTATCTATATATATTTACTTATGTGTACCCACTCCTTTCCTATTTAAATTCTTTTTATCTTCAGTCCAAGAAATATGGAATTGAAAATTAATTAAAACTATGCGAAAATTACATGAAGTTGTTATATATCCATTCATGATAGTCTCCTGCATTCAGGTGCTCGTATCTCTATTCAGAATTTATGTTCATGCATACATATATATATAAACATGTATGTGTTTTTCTCAATGACTTTTATTTTAAGCTAAATAGTCTTCCCCATCTTATCAAGGAAATTTGCATATGAGAGTAAATTCAACAGGAAATACAAATTAATACCACTTTCAATCTCTAAATTTCCCCCCACTTCTAGGGTCAGTTCTTTCAGTATAAAAACAAATTGAATTTATTTAGGCTGATTTGTTTTTGATAAATCAAAGTTGGATATCACAGAAACCTTAATATTAAGCCTGTGCTTATAAGTTGATTTTTTAATTTGAAGGGAGCATCTCAGTCTTTCGGGTGACATTTTCATTTCACCTTTACACATCTTGGTGAGCCTTACTTAGATAGCTGCAGACAGCAGAGCATAGAGTCTAGGAATACAGACACTAAACATGTCAATGTATATCTCCTTTTGGGAATTCAGCACTTCAGGTCATCCTTGAGTCTTTAGAAAAGGACAGGAAATGCCACAGTCATTAGGGTTACATTTGTGATCAGTGTACCCAACATACAAGATCTTTAACTTTCAAATCCTCATTGCCTATAAGCAAACTTTAAAGATTTAGTCTTGTAGATGAGTAAAATTTTCTATGCATAATACTTATTTTGATAAACTATGTGAAGATAGATGGCAGCTAGTTGTTTAAGATGAGTATAGACTAATTCTTGAAATTTATTACACATGTCTCTTTTCACATTTTAAGTTGCTGAGTGAAGGATCTTGAATTATTATCAGCTTTAGCTTTGCATAGCAAAGGTAATAACTGATGCGAAATGATCAGATGTACATGGAGCTAAGAAACTCCAAGTCATCTCCTTGAAATACAAAGGGAGTTCCACTTTATCTGCTGTTAGAGGAGGCGTGTCGCAATGTGACATGTGGCCCTTTGGCTTTGAAACGGCAGCTAGGAAATAAGCTAGAACTTAACATTCCTAAGCACTTAGTAAAATCGATCTTTATTTTGAAAGATGGCAGTGTTTTCTGAGCTGAGGAAATATCACCTGGGCTATAATAATGGGTTCATTAATTTGATTTATGACTATTCTTTTTAAAACGCCTTTATTTTCAAATTAAGGAAAATTGATAAAAGAAAAAAATCTCTTCTATACACTTGTTACTTTGTACATATTTTCTGGTACTGAAATTTCAAATTTGTACAGAGTTAATCAAGCATTGCTTAAATATGGAAGACAAAACCATTCCAACAACTCAG
This sequence comes from Bramus lutescens, assembly GCA_001685075.1. Lineage (NCBI taxonomy): Eukaryota > Metazoa > Chordata > Mammalia > Rodentia > Cricetidae > Bramus > Bramus lutescens. Next base: position 12,255 of record LOEQ01008336.1, read on the forward strand.
GGTGAATGATAAGTTTTGAGTCTCTGGTTATTGGAAATCAGCAGCCACCACTGTAATAAGCTAATGAAACCGAATTAATAAAGTCAGGTTTAATCTGAGCAAAGCACTTCTGGGTGACTCTCAGGAGGATACGGGAGGTATCACATGGCAAATATGACTTCTAAGTCTTCTACATAGCCTATAGGCATGGTAGGCGTGGTCTTCAGGAGTCCCAAGGAAGGGCTTTCTCAGGGCATTTCCAGGGGAAGGGCCACCGCTTGGTGCGCTGAGGGCAGAGTTTAAAGAGGGCAGTTTCAGGGGAGATGGTGCTAGGGGTGCCGAGAGTGTGGTCTGGAATGGAGCTCCTAGCTGGAGTCTCAAAAGAGTGAAATTCTTCCCTGAATTAAATAAAGCAAATTCCACCACATTTTTTTTTAATTCAACATACGTTAGATGGCCTAGGCTTAATCCAGCTTTAGTCGTTTTATAACTGTGTTGTTTTGAATAGACTTCACTCTCAGCCTTCTCTAAATAGTGTAAGAAATCTAAACGTTTCTCATCTTGGCTCACATAACAGATTCTCAAAAATATGAAGTGCTGAAATCATAATTTATTTATTGCTTGGTGCTTTACTGCCCACTGTAGGTCTTTAGCGTTTGCCTTTGTTTTGTGACCACTTTCAAACAGTTCTACAATTTTATCTTCCTTTTCTGTCTACTGGTTTAATTCCTTTTCCTTAGCATACAAATTATAATACTGTTTTAATTGGCACAAAGTAACTATTTTTAAATGTTTAATATTTTTCTTTTATGTTCGGATATACTGCCTGTGTGTATTTAAGTGTACTGCATGCATACAGTACCTATGGAGGCTGTCAGATTCCTTGGAATTGGAGTTACAAACAGAAATGAGCCATCATGCAGGTTTGGGGAACCTAATCCTGGTCCTCTGCAAGAGGAAAAAGTGCCCCTAACTGCTGGGTCATCTCCTATGAAATTACCTAATCTTTAATCATCATTATTTACATTAAAATTACTAATCTCTTCTTTAAAAAATGCCTAAGCCATGACAATTGGGTTTTTCACTACATTCAAGTTGAAGACTTTAAATATATATATATGGGTCACACCCTAATTGAAATATGAACCTCTAAAGGACTCATCCTTTAAAATAATTCCCTCTCCTCTTTGGAAAACTGTTTCCTTTTTCTGGTTACATGGATGGTATTTGAACCAGGGTGGGTGAACTGTTAGCTAATATCTGAATGAGGTAGAGGTTGTGTGAGGAAGAACATTTAGAACAAATCAGATCTGGCAGGGGATTCTCATGTATTAAACTGGAGTTTTCCAAGTGGTTTGTTGATTTATCTTTAACATCTTCTATAAAATATGAATAGTAACATACCCACTTTACTAAATTGGCTTACAAAGTAAATGGATATTAAAGAATTTGGAAATGACCTTGTGTAAAGACAGTTCTTGATGAGTAGTTGAGTGATTATCAGCCACTATAATTGTGATTATTACTCATGTCATCTTTATTCTAGGATTGCTAGGGTGCTGGAGTATGGGACACTGCTACCCACTAAAAGCAAAGTGTGTAAACAATAAATAAAGCCAAGTAAACACATTCTTAGCAATGAAGAAACATATAGTGCACAAGGGTTATTGCTGAAATATTGATATAATCATGCCTTACAGTCAGCAGATTTTGCAAAAATCTTCCAATGTATAGGCAAGATAATGAGTGTGAGGGATGGGAATAATGATTTCCTGGTGGAACACATGCTCAATATCTGAAGGGCCCGTGGTTTAGTCTCCAGAACCAGGATGCTTTTTTTAACCACCTGAGATTACAGGAGCATTACAGGAGCATATAGTCATCAAATGAATAGTTCCCCTGGGAAGTTGATTAACTGTAAAAGAATAACTGAAGCTCAAGATTAGTTTCTCACTCTATGTCTTTCTGCTTTTTTGCCTCTGTGTTTTTGTCTCTGCTTCTCTGTGTCTGTCCGTCCTCTCTGTGTATGTGTACACATACATGTGCGTGCACACACAACATTTCTCTTCTGTGAACAATCCTGAGAATTTCTTAATTGAATTTTGTCTGTGTTTGCATAACTTTGATTGATTAAGAATATAATGATCCTGAGATAGAAGAAAATATGAAATCATTACTACTGTTCCACCTAATTAGGAGACCGAAAATGACCTGTGCTAAAGTTGCTATCATTATAATGACTTGATGTTCCAGATATTTCACACTCAGTACAAAGAAAAGAACATTCGTATATGTACACACCCATGCATACACACATATGCACACATAAGCACACACACATACACATACATGCACATAGGTCTAATTGTAAGCCTTAATGACTCTGGTCTAAGCATAAAGATTGTCAAGGTCTTTTGGGCATGAAATTATGACTTGTGTCTTCTACATATTAAATAACATGGGTCATTAAACAACTAAAAAAAGCCTACATTTTTCCTTTGGTTATTTTAAAATTTCAGAATAAATGAAGCTCAGGTAAGCAGTTGGGAGACTGCATGAATAAACAATATCTTCTATGTGACTTCTTTATATTTTTGCTAGAATACCTGATAAACTTATGCCCATCAAAGCTATAAAATTGATTCGTTATTAAACCATTCCCATGTTAATATTGCATCTTTCTTTTGATTAGACTTCACAAACATTATGGTCCTTTCAGTCAACTTTAATTATACCAGCTAAATAAATTAAATTTACTTACAATAAATGATAATATTATGTATGTTATACCTTCTCTTAATATTTTATTTAACATACACATTCATATGCCCACAATTTCTTTCCCAAATAGCTAATACTTGAAGCTATGATCTCTAACAGATATGTACTGTAAATAATAATAGCAATAATGTCTAATGATTAAAACTAAGAAAGTCCAAAAAACATGTCCTTGAAAATATAAGTTAAATTTTCTCAAAGATTAAAACCATTCAAAAGCCAATATTACAAATGACATTTTACAAAGTAAATATCTAATTTCAAATAATCTTTATATTACCAATATATCATTATTAACAAAATATTATGTATTTAACTAAAATAACTTGAGAAGTATGTTGTGATGTCTCTTTGAATCAGTGTTTCTACATAAAAATAAGAAAAAAGAATTTTTTGGTTGTTTGTGTAAAAGCCTTGTGTATCTAGCTTTTGAATCCCAGGTTAATCCATTTAAATCTCTCACGAGTTTTGTTCTCCATGATCCCTCATCCCCAAGATTTCTTCTGTCTCCATTTTATCACTTTTTTTTAGTCTTATTGTTATTATTATTTTCTTTTTTAGATTTTCTCCATCCTGATTTATTCCCCCTCAGGTTCTTTGCTCTCCTTTTTGTCTCTCTCCTTATATCACTTTCTCTTCAGACAGTTGGTGTCATTTGAAGATGGGATTTAACTATTAACACAATCTTGCCTTCACGTGGCAGCCTTCTCCCTAAGGAGCTGGCTTGCCTTTGAAATTGGCTTCAGATCTGACAGGGCTTCTTCAGTTTCCCATTACTGTTAGTCCAACAGAGAAAACGAAGTCAGAAAATTTGATCAGGTTATCCTAGGGCAAAAATAAAAGGTTGGTTTGGGGAAATGGTTAATTTCCATGATGCAGCAGGGAATTAACAGCCTTTCTCCTGAAAAAATAGGAATCTGGATTTTTCATTTATCTTTCCAGCTTTTCTGAATTACCAGCTTTAGGTTGTTTTTAAAGATAAGAAAGTAGAATGGATTCTGAACGTTAAATTCAATTCCTTATATGAGGTTATCTTTTAACATAGGGCAGAAGAGCAAGCCCCTCCTTCTGCTCCCCTCATTTCTGCCACCAAGCCACCTATGCCTTGCTGGGGTCTTTAATAGCCTTTAGTCAAAGGAAAATATTCGGAGAAACTTAAAATGCTTCACAATGAAAGACCATGTGAGCTAGAGGTCAAGAATCAGACAGTAGGTTAATTGAAGAAGGATTTTCAGAATTGTATATTCTTTTTTTTATTTCATAAAGTGGAATGTTGGATACTAGGCTATTTCATTATGCAGTTAAGGAGAACCTAAATCTGGCACTTGTTTCTTACATCATTAAACATAAGATTAAGTAATGTGTGTAGGCTGTTCAGTACTTTTGCCACACAAAGCCTTTGAAAACAGACAACTTCCACTTCCATTCTTCTTCACGGTGCTTTCTTTTATATAGTATAAATAATGGGTAATAAATCCAGGACTAATTTTATTTTTATAAAAGAGCCAGATGTTTTTCTGTTGGGTCCATTTTCTGTCATTCTTAGGATCATGTGATACAAACTTGTATCATGTGTGCACAATGGAAACTCACATCTCTTTCTTCATTTTCACAGAACCAATTTAAATTTGTCACACTTACTCCCTCATTATGAAGAGAAATATGGAGCCTGATTGGTGAGGCTTAGCTTGCGTTTCAGATGATATAGGCAAATGTGAGGGTGTCACGCCAATGCAGGTGAAGAGGAGGATGCTAATTAAGAACCATCATTCAATGTCATTTCTACATTAGATTAAGAAAAATCCATTACAAACACTCCATCTTATTTTTCTCAAGAGGTCATGATCCAAGCTGCTAACCTCATCAGAACAAATAGCTATAATCACTCTTTATCCACTTCACCACAGTGCAAGCTGAATTTAGACCTCATTTACCTCCACCAACATGCCTTTTAAATGCAGTGTAAGCACTTCTCCGTTCTGAAGAGCCCAACTACATACATCTCTGCCCATATGCATTGCCATCAAACCAAGACAGTTAATTGAAAATTGGAAGATTCTCACTTGGGATCCAGAGGCTAATTTTTATTTTATGAACTGCCCAGGATACAGCTGGAAGAGAAATCCAGTGAATTGACTCTTCAGCGCTTGCTAAAATACTATTAACACCAAAGGAAAAAGGAAGGTTTAAATGGGATTTATGCAAATATAGTTGTGTTGTTTCAAGGAAATCAATTTGGACAATAGTTATGATCTTTGTTGTTATTGTTTTTATAGCTTTATTGATCAAGAAATTGGTCTTTCAAGAAGCCAGCCCCTTGTGTACATAGGTGCTGATTCATGTGTAATTGCCCTCTGAAGTCTGCAAATGTTACTAATTAATGATGCAGCTTTAGTAGTAATATTGATTTAGCAACTCTGTTCTTTCTTCAAAAGTGGAGTTCACAATACAGCCAATGAACAGAAGAACACACATACAAAAAACATTGTTTGAATATACTGTACTAAAAGTGATTGTGTTATCTAGATAACTATCTCAGCAGCTCAATTGGAGCCACAGTGGAGTTGAAATGTATGGTTATGACTTTTAGAATAGAATCAACCAGTGTTTCACACATGTACTTTTAGATAAAACCAATTTTAAATTTGGGGCATGTACTTATAAGGAGTCAAGGAATCATTGGTCATTTACATAATTTATAACAAGTACTTTAATCTGCTTACATTGCAAAAATGATGCAAGCAGATGTTTGAAAACCATATATTTCTGATGACATAGATAAGAAGAAAGAAATTAAGAGTGAAAATTTAACAAAAACTTTATTTTCTAATATTGTTTATTTTTAAAAATAAATGGTAATCTGTAAATGAAGACTGCACTATCATTCCCAGCTGCCCAGACCCAAATATACACAAAGACTATATTAAATACAGCACTGTTTGGCCTATTAGCTCAGGATTCTTATTAACTAATATATACATCTTAAATTAACTTAAATTAACCCATTTCTGTTATTTTATATTTTTCCATAAGACTCATGATTTGTTACCTCTTGATTCTTCAGCAGCAACATGGTGTCTCCCTGATGCTTTTTTCTTTCCTTCTCTATCTCTGCTTGAATTTCCCACCTTGTTATATCTGCCCTGCCATAGATCAAAGCAGCTTCTTTACTAATCAATGGTAATAAAACATATTCACAGCATACAGATGGGAATCCCTCCACTTTCTGTTGAAATAAAAAAGGAAGATTTTAACTTTAACATAGTAAAATTACATATTACAAACAAGTATCAAACAAGAATTAGTTACAATATTTATGTCTACTTTATCTTTTATTATAACTAAGGAAAACTATACTTATAACTATAAGTTCTTCAACTTCATCAAAGATTCCAGAAGGATATAATATTACTTAAGTAAACAGGAAGTACATTGTAAGCAAATTCCAAAACTCTAGAATTGACAGAGACATCTCATTGCCTGCACAGTCACCCAAAGTTTTTCTGTACTATTGGGGCATCCATCTTCAGTCTACAGGCCCATAGTATCCAACAGAATTTTCCATGAAGCTGGAAATTTAAAAGACAGGTTTACCTATGTTGGCAGTTTGCCAGTCACTTTCTTCTGTGTCCTTCAGGATATCTGGCAGACTCTTTCATGAAGCAGGAATCCCTAAAGATTTGTCCCACTTTCATCTAACAAACTCCATTAGAAGCCTCTTCGATGCCCATCTTCCTCTTGAAATAGATTGGTGCTGCCAGGAACAGATGTGTTTCACTGTCATGAAAAGTCCTAAATTTTTGAACCATTTAAATGCCATATTTTCAATGTCTATGAAAGATTTGAAAAATACCTATCTAATTGAAATATATCTCTATGCATCTAGAAAATCTAACTAACATGACTATAAACTTGACTACTATAAAAGATTATCTATTAACTTATATTTCTTAATTATACATTGCATTTTAAATGAGCTGTACAAACACAATACCTTAATCAAGATCAGAAATATGTATTGATTGACCTTAAATTTGTGTCAATAAAGCAAGATCCACACCAATGCAAAGTATCATCTCTATAGAATATCCCCCTTTAAATGTAAATACACAATTATAAAAAAATTATGAATATGGGCATAGTTCTGTCCATATTGCTTTCTGCTGTTTGGGGGCACTGTTAATCAGGTCTTCCATGCTGTATACTGTGTGCTAGGTTCATCTCAGTCAGCAGCTGGGTGAAGTATTTCTTGAGGGCCTTCACAGCAACCTTTCAGGGAAACTTGGTCTATCAAACCATATTGGTCTGGAAGAAATCCACAGATTCTCATCTTCTGTGAAAACAAAAAAGAACCCCTTTTCCAAAGCAACATATCCTTAGACTCAAATTTGGAAGTCATGATACCTTTATAATATACATGCTGGTTTAGCTTAGCAGCCCATACAGTGAAATGTCTCTTTATACTTAGCTTATTCATAGTCAAAAATTCAAAGATAACACAATAATATATATAATCCAGACTCTCTGTGAATTTTCCATTTTTATGTGGCTTATTTTTCTTTACTCCTTTTAATCTATGACTATATGTACTCTGTCTCTTTAAAGATTTTACCCTTTNCTTTATAATATACATGCTGGTTTAGCTTAGCAGCCCATACAGTGAAATGTCTCTTTATACTTAGCTTATTCATAGTCAAAAATTCAAAGATAACACAATAATATATATAATCCAGACTCTCTGTGAATTTTCCATTTTTATGTGGCTTATTTTTCTTTACTCCTTTTAATCTATGACTATATGTACTCTGTCTCTTTAAAGATTTTACCCTTTTTATGACTCTCTATACTCTTTTTCTTCTCTCTTCCAAGTCTATGTACATTTATCCAACACTATGACTCGTGTGGATTTGTCTTTAGTATGTATTTGCAATTCTCTACTGTCTTGAATAGCTTTTAACATGTTAAGCAATTTGTTTGCAGCAGCTCTGGATGCTGGCTCTGCCTTTCTCCACTTTTAAAATGTTGGCGGCTCTGGGGCCACCAGGTAGGAGCTGCACTCAGCACTTTAACTCTGAAAATGAGTGTACAGCACATAAACCCTTTTTATCTGAGTAATAGCTGAATCTGCCATGCAGAGCACTGCACAGCCTGGAAATACCCCTGTGTATGGTGGCGGGAATCCTCCATGCTCTTTTGCCTGTGCAAACCTAGTAAATCTGATCCCACTACCTGCTCAGGAAGGGAGAGCAGAGCCACGGGCATGGTCTCAGTCATTTTCTCCCTACCCCGACTACGCACACAAATAACCAAGCCAACAAATGCTATTCAAATGCTCCATAGACATAGCTTGCACTGGCAGTATTGCCCAAGAAGCCATGCTTCAAATCTGTGTGGATTTTTTCCCTCTGATATGGCTGAACCAGGAAATCCTCTCCCAAAGGAGCCATGCCTCTGCTTGCTTCTAGCGCATAAAGCCCTCCAAGAAAAGAAAACGCTGCTAGCAAGACAGCGACCATTTTGCCTGTTCATGGAGTGGGTTCTGCATCAGCTTTGGGGCTGAAGGCTCTCACCTCAGACTGAGAAAATGAGGAAATCTTCACTGGGACCACAGTCATGGCTGTGCACCTAGATGGGGTTGTGGTTCTAGGAGGACACTGCGTAAAAACTACTTTATCCTACATTGTCAAGTAAGCAATTGACTGACAAGAAAAACCAGGTAATTCATTCCAGAGCTACCACTGGATTTTAAATTGCCTAGCAGGCATTGACTGACAAGCTGGCATCTATCCACGACTGTATCTTCTGCTGCGCTCAGGTTCAATAGCTGATGCCCAAGCAGTAGCTGATACTGTCACTTATCAGCTTGGTTTCCACAGTATTGAACTGAATGAACCTCCATTATTACATATAGCCGCCAGTCTCTTTAGGGAGCTGTGCTACCAGTACAGAAGATCTGATGGCAAAAATCACCATTGCAGTCTTGCACCCTCAAGAAGGAGGGCCATTGTACTTATTTCCAATGGGGGATATGACGGTAATTCAGTCCTTTGCTATTGGAGGCTCCAGGAGCTTTTAGTCTATACCTGTGGTGGTGCTACCTATCGGGAAGGCATGACCAAAAAGACAAATGTCTGAAATTCACTGCCAATACCTTGCTTTGGCTTTGGAATGGAATGGATACAGTGGTTGGGTGATCCTCTTGGCAGCCATTCCAGAATCAGATGTAGAGCAGCAGGTACATTTGGGAGACCAGATACCCAAATTCATCATTGCCAGTTTACCAACTCCCTGAATCTCAGTATTATAGGGTGTAATAACAGATATTTATACCAATACAAAAGTTAATAAGCCATTTGTTAAAAGGGAAAAAAGTAGCAATAAAATGACTCCTATTGACATTCTGTTATACTCATAGATCAGTGCCTTGCTCAGCTATCTTTAGAGAAGCTTCCTCCTGCAGCATATGGCAGCATATACAGAGACCCAGGCATCATGCAGATCAGGAGATCTTGGAACACTAAGACTTAAATGTGATGTCTCTATCAAATACCATCCCTCAGGGCTCAGGGAACTCCAGGGAAGAAGAGACAAATAGTTTAAGAGCCAGAGTTTAAGAGACCAAGACAAAAAGCCCTCTAAATCAACATAAACTAAGCTCACATGGAATCACTGAGCCCAAGGCAGCATTTACAGAGCCAGCATAGGCCTACACCATGTCCTCTGCATGTATATAATGGCTTCCAGTTTAGTTATTTTATTGGGTTTGTGAGAGTGTGAAAGAGTGATTCTCTGATTCTTATGCCTTCTCTTGGGCTCTTTCCCTTCTGATTGCTTCTTCAAACCCAATGTAATAGTTTTTTTATATTAGTATATTTTATTATGTTGTATTTTTACTATTATCAATTTTAAAAAAGTAATTGATTCTATTACTGACTTCTGCTGGTATGAATAATACCACTGTTTTCTCCAGTATTAGAAGAAATGAAATGGAAACATCTCTGATATTCCTGAGATAGATTTGTGATTCTGAATGTGTCTTATGAATGGGAAGGCTAAAGAGCCATCCATTAATTCATAATAGTTTGCCTCTCAGAATAAAATAAGTTTTGCTTGTAACTTGGTCAGCTACCATGTCAAGACTGTATTTTTGTTATTGTTTTATTGAGATATTTTTCCCATTCCCCTTCCTTCCTTCCTTCCTTTCCACCCTCCCTCATGCTCCCATGCTCCCAATTTACTAAAGAGGTCTTGTTTTTTTTCTCCTTCTTAGGTAGATCCATGTATGTCTCTCTTAGAGTCTTCTTTGTTGTCTTGTTTCTCTGGGGTTATGGATTGTAGGCTGTTTATCCATTGCTAATATCCATTTATGAATAAGTACATATCATATTTGTCTTTCTCAATCTGGGTTACCTCATTCAGTATGGTTTTTTCCTAGTTCTGTCCATTACTTTTTACCACTGAGTAGTACTTCATTGTGTAAATGTTCCACATATTCCTTATGCATTCTATGGTTGAAGGGCATCCAGATTATTTTCAGGTTCTGGTTATTATGAATAATGCTTCTGTGAACATAGTTTAGCAAATGTCCTTGTGGTATGATTGAGCATGTATATGCCTGGAAGTAATATTGCTGGGTCTTGAGGTAGACTAATTCCTAGTCTGAGAATCTGCCATACTGATTTCAACATGGCTATACAAACTTGCACTTTCACCAGCAAAGAAGGCTTGTTCCCCTTACTCCACATCCTCTCCAGCATAAGCTGTCATCAGTGTTTTTGTTCTTGGCCATTCTGACATTCTGGAATCTCTGAGTTATTTTAATTTGCATTTCTCTAATAGCTAAGAATGTTGAGCAATTCTTTCAGTGTCTTTGGCCATTTAAGATTCCCCTGTTGAGAGTTCTCTATTTAGATCTGTACCCTATATTTTATTGTATTATTTGTTTGTTAAATGTCTACTTTCTTGAGATCTTCGTATAGTTTGGCGGTCAGTCTTTTGTCAGATATGGGGTTGATGAATATCTTTTCCAATTCTGTAGGTTGACATTTGTCTTGTTGACTGTGTCCTTTGCTTCCCAGAAAATTCTTAGTTTCAGAAGGTCCTGTTTATTAATTGTTGCTCTCGTTGTGTGTGCTACAGGGGTTAAATTTAGGAAATAATCTCCTGTTCCAAAGTGTTCAAGGTTACTTCCCACATTCTCTTCTAAGAGGTTCAGTGGTTGGTTTTATGTTGAAGTCTTTGATCCATTTGGACTTGAGTTTTGTGCATGGTGAGAGAAATAAATCTATTTGCATTCTTCTACATGTTGGCATCCATTTATGCTGCACATTTTGTTGAAGATGCTTTCTTTTTTCCATTTTATAATTTTAGCTTCTTTGTCAAAATCAGGTATTCATAGGTGTATGGATTGATATCTGGGTCTTTGATTCAGTTCCATTGGTCCTCCTTTCTGTTTTTATTTTCATACCAAGTTATTTTCATTACTGTAGCTCTATAGTAGAGTTTGAAGTCAGGGATGGTAACACCTCCAAAAGTCCCTTTATTATTTAAAACTGTATTGGCTATTCTGGGTTTTTTGTTTTTCCGTATGAAGTTGAGTAATGTTCTTTTGAGATCCTTGAAGAATTTTGCTTGGATTTTGATGGGTATTGAAACTGTAGATTACTTTGGGTAAGTTTGCCATTTTTACTATGTTAATCCTATCTATCCAAGAGCATGGAATGTATTTTTATTTTCTGATATCATCTTAAATTTCTCTCTTCAAAGACTTAAAGTTCTTTTCATACAGGTCTTTTACTTCTTTAGTTAGAGTTATCCCAAGATATCTATTGTTATTTGTGGTTATTGTGAAGGGTGATGCTTCTCTGATTTCTTTCTCATTCCATTTATCCTCTGTATATAAGAAGGCTACTGTTTTTTTTTTTGAGTTAATCTTGTATCCTGCCATGTTACTGAAGGTGTTTATCAGCTGTAGGAGTTTTCTGGTAGAACGTGGTCACTTATGTATGCTATCATATCATCAGCAAATAGTGAAAGTTTGATTTCTTCTTTTCCAATTGTATCTCCTTGATCTTTTTGTTGTTGTTGTTGTTGTCTTATTCCTCTGATTAGTAAGCCTGTATTTTTACGGGCCTCAATAAAGTGGCAGTTAAGAAGAATCAGACTGCTACATTGATACATTTGCTAAAGGTAATATGTACCCTTAAGGAGACCATTTTACCTAGGAGAGGGATACCTGCTCTTGGAAGGCATTTTTTCTCACTCATTAAGCATAAGTTTTAGCATAGAAAAACAGCAGCATATCCTGTGTGTGACATCCTACTCGTGACGATATCCTCCACTTCAACTGAAACCTGAGTGAATCTCCAAATAGTACTCCTATCTGAGCTGGATTTGAGATGAAACGGATCCCTCTTATGGCCCAAACTGAAAATCTCCACAGAATACCACTTGGTTAGTATTGGGTTAGGAGGCAGTGAATCTCTCCAACTTCAGATAACAGAGGAAATATTGTTTCTTGATTGTATTCAAGATGGGCTCATTATGCAACTTTCATTTTAACTACTTTAATCACAGAGGAAGCTTTGAGATGCTAGTGATCCATTTATCCCAAACATCTAGAAAATAATGTAACTCTTCTGAGGGCAAGCAATGTGTTTAACGTATGTGCACCATATGTGTGTACTCATGTGTATGTGTGTGTGTGTGTGTGTGTGAATGCAAATGTATTGTACATTTGAATTAGATAATGATTCCAATTAGATTGCAGGCTATTTCTTCTATTTATGAAAGCACTAGATAATTAACAAATCACTTCAGCCTTCCCTTGGTCATTCAGCTAATTCTTGCTGAGTCTTAGTTCTACAGAATGCACAGTTGTGAATTGCTTTCTGTGTGCCTGTGTGTGCTACTTGGTTCCCTTTTAAATTCATGTAAATTTACATTACCATTTCATTGAGACATGTTTTACTGACATGGTGATTTCTCAAGAAATGTGAAGGAAAGATAAAAAAAATCTTTGCTTTCTAGATGAGATAGTTCTTAGTCTGTAATATGCTATTTCTTATTTATTTATTTAATATTTTCTCTCTCCATTCTTTTCTTTAGTTTTGGGAAAACCCTGCTGCCTCTTGTTACAGTATTACTATTTTTTCAACTAAGTATGCATCATAGTTGCTTTCATGAATAACACAGGCTCTGAGTTTTTGAAATTGTTTGTTTGGTTGTTTTGATGGTTTTCTTTTTTCTTTCTTAAATAGCATTTTACTAAAGACAAGTCTCTTGGGAATCAAGAGTCAAAACAAAGACATCCATCTTTGACAAATATGCTCAACTGACAGTAATAAGAACACAATTGGTGATGTTCCCCAATTTAACTACCAAGTCCCAAGGAGGCTGCTTCACTTGGTAAAGAATGTGAACAAAATCAGTTATTATTCCACTGCTTATATTGTACTTCCTGTCTTTGTGATATCTCTAAAATCTCTAAATGGGGCTGTTTTAGCCTACATCTTTGATCACATGATGGTGAAAAAACCCTATAACTTAAAGGTCAGAGTTTATTGGCCTAAATGTAAAACAGAACAAAACATTTGGGCTTCTTATAGCATTTTATGGGAAACCTGTTCTGAACCTTCCATTAACAATCCCTTTGGTGAAGTTCCATTTTATGTTGGTTTGCCCTGTCATTGGTGTGGAGTTGTGCCTGGAATAAATTCCTGTTGGGAACTTGAAGGTTGGCATGGGAATTCTTTCTTTTCTGGATCTTACAACGGATGTGTGTAATTCATCAAGGGTGGAACATATGCCATGCTTCATTCACAAACTTTAGAGAAGTTAATTGTGCACTACCACCTTCAACATTTAGAATATGGGTGATTTTTTATATTTAAATATGTATAATCACCCAAATGTTGTATTTGAACCATCTGAAGAAACATTACTAAGTAAAGCTTTGCAAATATCACAAGAGCAAAGTCAAAATTATTTCAGAAAGATTCTGAAGTGTTTTAACATCTTGCTGTTTACACTCCACAATGCAGTATCGGGGAAACATTTTATATTTTCACTATATTAGAATTGTGTAGTATCGATACTAATTAAAGCATAGCTATGCTTCTAAGTAGTAACAGAGTAAAAGAAAAATATCCAAATGTCTTTTATTTAAATTGAGTAACATTTAATGAAAATTTGTGTTTTCTCTATTTTATTGATAAGGCTGTTTCTCAAGGAATATGGAAAATCGCATATTTTCTAAATGAGAATTTATCAGTATAATTAAGTTCTTTGCTTATTTTCCTTTTTTCACTTGTTTAATTACACTAGATACATTTATTGATTTCTTTTCTTCTCTTTCTTTTAAGTCAGGCTTTTACTGTGTAGTCCAAGCTGACTTCCTACTCATGTTCTTTCTATCACAGGCTCTTACATATAGGGATTACAGGGAAGTTATACCACACATGGCATGTGATGTGTATTCCTATTCTATCATGTTACATATGTATTTCCAAAAAATTAGCACTTTGGTTTTCTGTCCATTATATCTGACACTTACTGAAAGAACTGATATAATATTGGATAAAATGCCTTAAGACAAATATTACCTATTGTTATTGATAGTAATTTCATCTGGTTCTCCAGCAATCTTCAACCAAATAATGTTAACTTTGATTTTTCTGTGCCATTTTGAGGAAAACATGAACTATTCTTCCAAACATATCTTATGTTAGATAAAATAAATAAAGCATGCCTGATGTACAAGATTATGGTTAATTACATTGTGAGATATTTATCAGTTAATCAGTGCTAGCTCTTTCTATCAGAAATAATTTTCCAATAATAATTGGGATGAAAAACCCCATATTTTATTAGGTTAATACTTACTCTGTAATCCTGAAGCAATTTATTCACATTTAGACCAAATGTAAGTCCTTTTATTTTGAAGTACCAGCTATATTTGTTCCATTTTGTTTTCAAATGCAAATGTTCAAGTGCTTTGCATTCTCATCAGCAAAGAGCCCAGTGACTAAATCACAATTTAATGATCTTTTTCTTCCTAGAGAACTGATGCAAAATTTAGATCTGAAAAGAAGATTTTTACTTGTATGTCATTTGGCTGATCTTTCTGTAAAATATCTTCAGGCTTCGGCAGTTGTGCTAATAATAAAACACCAGATGAAATTAAAATCGTGAAGATGTTGTATTTTTATTTAGGAAATGGGATCATTATAATAAATCTTCATATATGAAAAGGTATTTTATGTAGATGTGAGAACTAATTTTGAGAGATATTGGGTAACTATCTTAGTTTTGTTGAGAGTTAGAGGTAAACCTTTTTGGTTTTAACAGTCATATGTTATATAAGTAAACTGAAAGAAAAATAGCCTTTTATAGTTACAGGCATATTTACCACTGCCAATAGACTGTTCTCCTCTAAAAGGAATTGAGTTTCCACATGGCATATTTCCCTTAGCTTTAAAAAACCACTTTTCCTGTACTTTATAGTGCAGTTCTGGTGGTTGTAATTTTGATTTGTTCTAAAAAGAGAAAATGTTTACTTTGCCTAAGTACTTGAATAGTTTCTCTAGACAGAGGCCTATGAATGGAAACAGGCCTTTGGGCTTTTATTATGATTCTTCACACAGATTTTATGTTTTATTTATTTATTTGTGTGTTTGTGTGTATGTGTGTGTGCACATGCTCCCGCGCGCACGTGTGTGTGTGTGCGCGCACACGTGCTCCCGCGCGCACATGGGTGTGTGTGTCTGCAGGTGTAAGTGCCACAGAAAATGTAGTGCGGTCAGAGCACAGCTTTCAAAAATGGATTTTCACTTTCCTTCTTTGTTTGAGGCGGGGCCTCTCTTTTCTGATGCTTTACAGAAGCTGACCTCTGACTTCAGGGTCATACCTGTCGTCATCACCTATCTCGCCCTAGGAGTGGCAGAAACACAGATGAACACTACTGCATCGGGCTTTTTGGTGGGAGCCCTTCATTATGGCTCATAGTTTGGGATTATTCAGCATAATTAATTGTCTGTTTATGATATTGTGAATATCAATATAAAATCACAATCCATGGATATTTTTTGTCCTTTTAAAGAAAAGAAAGCCAACATATTGGTTGTTGAAAACAGAGTTGTTTGGATTTATTTGGTGTATCACATACTAGCAGTTTGTGATCTAAGGACATGTCCTTAAGAAGGATGTGTGGTTACACAGGCCTGGATGCTCAGTACTTAGGTGTCTGAGGCATTAGTTTTGCTACAAGCTCAAAATCACCATAAGCTAACTCATGAGTCTGAGTCAGACTCTCTACATTACCCCAGAATAATTCAAAATGGCTCAACATATGCTAGAAGCAGAATAATGTATTCTGTATTCAATAAGCAAAGAGTGGAGATGATCTAGACATTGGACTTAGCATAAAATGTATTTAAAGCATATGTACAACTAAGCCTGAAGAAATAAAAGAAAGCATTATGTAAACACATCTAAAACTGGAGAAATTAAGAGAAGTTGCATATTTTAAGTAAAACTTAAAAGATTATTCTAAGTTGAAATAAATTATCTAAAATGAAAATTTCGTTATCACAACAGCAGGTATACACCAAAAGATTTCCTAAACTTAAAATAAAGGAAAATTAGGTAAGAAAAAATGAATATAACCTCACTATAATAAAATGTGTAGAGGCAGATTCCTGAAAAAGATAAAAGAAAAGAGACTGACAAGATGTGTATATATGTGTGTAGAATTGGCAAATTTGTACATTTTAGGAACTCAGCAAACCTTCAGAAAGATCAGTATATGCACAATAATCAAAATTCTCAAAGACAAAAATTGAAAAAAAGTGAAAGCAGCCAGAAAGAAAATGAGCACAATACACATTGCTTAGAGCAATTTAAATATGAAAGACATGAGCAGAGAGATGCATGGCTGTAATCCAAGAATTGATGAAGACAGAAGAACTAGAGTTCAAGGCTATGCTGGGCTATCAAAAACTCTGTCTCAAAACAGCAGAAGCTAAAGCTGGGACAGGAAGCATCCTTGTGTAAAGTGTTTACCATGCAAGCTTGATGACCTGAATTCAGGGGTGCATCAAAAGAAAGGGCCTGTATAATTTTCCCTGCACCACCAAAATGAACACATCTCTAATAAGTTTCTTTTGAAAGGAAGAGGGTGAATTGTGGACTCTAAACATTGCATGAAAGGTATATCTTGTTAATAATTGATTTTTAAAGTGTTTAACATAAGCTAATAAAGAATAAAGTGCTGACATTACTTTTAAAATTTCTAGATGAATTGTAGTTTCATGATAAATTTAGGTAGGTCTACTGAGACTTAATATTTGTTGTTCTTTACAAGGTACATTGTGTAATAAATTACAAGTGTGTAAACTGTAAGAATAAGATCAGGATAATGGGCCTTCTTTATCTTTAAACCATGTGTTGAGAACTTTGTACATTTATAATCATAAGATAAATCATAAACTTTTAATTAATAATTACCATGGTACAGAAAAAATAGAAAGTTACTTCTAACTATGTGTGGGTGGCCTTTATTGAATTAATTCAGTCTCTGTGCTTTGAAATAATCACTAGTCTGCCTTCTTTTGATTGACTCATTTTCCACAAGTAAGCATAGACAGATGGCATTAAAATTTCTGTGTAGCTTATTTCTCCTAACAGCATGACATTTGTATCTATTCATGTTACTGGAAATGGCAAGATCCTGGTTTTCCTTTATATCTCAATAGTTAGTACTCTATTTTGTATAT
>LOEQ01008336.1:31933-54068 GCA_001685075.1 Bramus lutescens
CCACATGGCTAACATAGATCAGAATAATGGGTTGATATAAACTACAAGAGCTAACAAGCAGCCTGACCTAATGGGCCAATCAGCTTTATAACTTATAGAGATCTCTATGTGATTTTCCCTGAGACTAAATGGCTGGAGGACTGGATGGGACAGAAACCCCAACAAGCCCAGCCCTCATGTTACACTCTTCTCTATCCCTCCAGCCTCATGGTTTAGTCCATGTTATAGTTGGATTATTTGATTTATGTTTAAGGTTTTGATAGTATATTCATATTCTAGATATTAATCCTCTTTGAGATCAATAAATTGAAATTTATTTTCTACTATTCTTTAGGCTGTCTTAGTTCTGTTTATCATTTCTTTTGTTGTACAAAAACTTCTTGCTGTCATAATCTCATCTTCTGTTTGTGTATCTGTTCAAGTCCATGTTTTCGGTGTCTTATCTAAAAAATTTCTCCCTGTATCAACAGTTTGAAATTTTTCCCCTTTGTTTTCCTACAGTAAATGCAGAGTTTCATATTTATCTTAAATTTTTTATTCTGACTTCATTTTGGTGTGTGCTAGTTTCATCCCTCTGCATGCTCACATCTAATTTTTGACAAGGCCATCTACTGAACAGACAATCAATTTATATAGTATATTCTTGGTGCCTTTATCAAGAACTAATTGACTCCATGAATGTAGGTGAACTCCTGGGTCCTCTTATTTTATTCCATTCCTCTATCGCTCTGTCTTTATGCAGTGTAATGCTGTTTGGTTATGATAGTTTCGTAGCGTGTTTTATAGTCAAGTATTGTGATGTCTCAGCTTTTTTGTTGTTTTGTTTATGCTCAAGATTTCTTTGGCTTTTGTGGTTGCCTATGAGTTTTAGGAATTTCTTTTCTGTTGACATGATGAAAGTGACATTTGAGAAGAAATGATATGGAATCTATAGATGACTTTCAGTGGTATGATGATTAATGTTCAGTGTCAAATTGTTAGGATTTGGGGTCTTGTAGGAGACAGACTTCGGCCCTCTGGATGTGTCTGTGAGAAGGTTTCCACAGAAATTTAATTTAGCTACACTGATTGTAAATGACACTGTCCCTGGTTTGGAGACATGGACTACGTATAAAGGAATCAGTGGGGGAGTGAGCCATTTTAATAACAACATCCGCCTCTGTTCACTGACCACGTGACCAACCAACTCATGCTTCTGCCACCAAACCTTGCCACAGCAAGTAAACTGTAATGTGACTTAAACAATAAGGCAAAATAAGTCCTTACATCGTCAAGGTGCTTCCTTCCAGATATTTGGTAACAGCAAAGACAAATGTAAATCATATAAGACTCTTGCTCAATTTAACAGTGTCTTTTCTTCTGATCTATGAACATGGATTTTCTTTGATTTTCCTGTGTTCTTTACAATTTCCTTCAGGAGCATTTGAGGATTTTTTTGTAGGGATCTTTCCTTTTCTTGGTAAAGTCTTTTACCAAGATATTTGTAGTTGTTATGAAAGGAATTGTTCTTTTCTGTTTTTCCAGGGAGTCCATGATGAACATATAAATATGATACTTTAAAATGGTGATCTTTGTATCCTGAACCTTTACTAAGATCAGTTCCCACAGCTTTCTGATAGAACTTTTAGGGTTTTTTTTCTATGTGTAGATCACATGATCAGAAAGCAAGCACAGTCTGGTAAATCCTTATCTCTTTCTTCTGCTCTTATTAAGACTTCCAATGGTATAAAACATCATAGAAACTTTAGTCCTTGTCTCAGTTATGGTCTTACAGGAAACATATTTAATACTTAGCACTACATGTGATATTAGCTATAATATTTTTCATGTATTTTTATTGTCTGTATATATGTATGTTATATAGATACATACTTGCACATATGTGTACCATAGTGCATGTGTAGAAGTCAGATAACTAGTTGTGGGAGTTTCCTCTTTCTTAGCATCTTGTGAATCCCAGGGATAGAACTATGATTGTCAGGATAAGTAGCAAGTACTGTATCCACTGATCCATCTCAGGAGCCTCAGCTGATTTTTGGCATACAGTGTTTTAATATTCTGAGGTATATTTTTGTTACACCTATTATATGGAGAAGTTCCATCATTAAAAGATGTTGAATTTTACTAAATTTGTTTTCTGAATTTGTTGAGATGCTGATGGATTGATCCATTTTTTATCCTTCAGTCTGTTGATGTGTTAGATCAGATTGATTGATCTTCTTGTGTTGAAGTTGAATCACTTTGTATTTCTAGGATAAATCCAACTTGAACATGGCATATGATCTTTCTGATGTGGTGTTTATTTCATTTGCAATTATACCAAATTTTATTCCAGTTTTAGCTTTAAGGACACAGTAAACTGTCAGCTTGCTTAGAGATATGAATCTTCAAATCAGATCGTCAGTTATCTCTCTCTGTGTGTGTGTGTGTGTGTGTGTGTGTGTGTGTGTCTGTGTGTGTGTTACCTTTTTCCTTAGTTCATGTGATTTTTAGTTAGACTGATGATAACAACCAGCCACTTTCTCAGGTTTTCATCATACATTACTGAGTAATCTTTGCTTTTTTTCCTGTTAGTGTAATCATGAGTCTAAGGTAAATCTCTGTTAGTCTGATTTCTGTCACTCTAGTAAAATGTAGGGTTTAGTAGACTTTTGTTTCGGTTCAAAGTTTAATAGACTTTTATTGATAATTGAGTAACCAAATTGCTTAGCCAATGGCAGCACAGTAAGCTATCAAAGGCATATATGTAAAAAAAAGATTATACCAGAAGTCATGAAACAAAGAAGACAATAAAAGGATTAGAAATTCGCAATTCCTTTAAACAGTCTTCTCCTATGATGTAAAGACCTCCAGCTAGAGTTCATCTCTCAAAAGTTCTATCAGCACCCAATAATGAGACTTTTGATACTAAGACTTTGACACATAGGCATGTGGAAGACATACAATAGTCAAATTGCAGCAAACTTTCATTGGCTTCTGTTAGCTCTGTTGCCTTTTTTCCATGGCCCACATACACAAAAGATTGGTAATACTAGTGAATGAAGCCTATTGTGTAAGCTTAGATCATGAGTAGAAAGGGAACATTGGGCCGGGTAGTGGTGGCACAAGTTTTTAAATCCCAGCACTAGGGAGGCAGAGGCAGAAGGATCTCTGTGAGTTCAAGGCCAGCCTGGTCTACAAGAGCTCGTTCCAGGAGGACAGGCTTCCAAGCTACAGAGAAACTGTCTCAAAAAATGAAAAAAAAAGAAAGAAAAAAAAAGGAAGGAAGGAAGGGAACACTGGAGATAGCCTTAGCCCAGCCATGTTAACATGGTAGATGTTTTCCTAGGGTTGGTTAAATTGAATGAATGTAAATGAACTGGACAAGTAAAACCAAGAAATATTCACCGTAGGCCATTATTGATTTACTTCTGAAATTATTCTCATAATAAAAGCTATAGATGTCTTACTTAGAGTTTATGTTGTTTACATAAAAGGGACTCCGAGAGACTGGCTTAAAGAAAGAAATGTTCAAAATTTCATGTTAGTAAGTAGACTGGTCCATTACAGTTTAGGGATTTAGGTTAATGAGGTCTCTTTGAAATCCACAGCATAACTAGCACTAAAAGAGTAAGTTTGCATTATCTTTAAGTGAATAATCTGAAATCATCTGTTTTTTTCTTTGTGTCTCTTTAGCAAGAATTTAGAAATAAAGCCCAACTTAGTCATCCACTTGGTAGTTAGCCATTTAACCAAAAATAAACTAAAAACATATTGGGGAAGAATCAATGCCTTCTACAAACTTTATGTTAATCAAATCTATTTGCTGTCTACTTTTTCTCCAACCCATTTTCAAAATCAGTAATACAAAATAAAAGACAATGAGGAAGCAAGACTTCTGCTGAGATCATCTTATTTTCCCCCTCTCCTTTCTTTGTCTTGCTTGCTACATCAGAACTGAGATACATAATATTACCTTAAACTGCTTTATTATATTCTAAAATGGCATGACACCAAAAATTCGGTGATGTTTATCATTATATCCTAGTCCACTAACCACCTGTATGACTTTGAAAATAATTTCTGAACTATACAATCTGCAAATATAAAAGGAAGCTATGGGTAAATATTTTACCAGGATAAAATGTGTTTTGGTTTGGTTTTTATTACATTGGAAATGGAGGGGTGTAGATAAATTTTCCATCATTTAAAAATACCAGAACTTCTCTCAACAACTGAAAATTTACCCTATAACACAGTTTGCAGGACTTTGAAATCAACTTTGATGAAACAGGACTTTGGAGCCAACCACCAATAGGACAGTAGCCTAGTCATGTCAGAAATTTCTGATTGGAGGGTTGAACATCTTCCTGATATGCAGAAGTAGTAAATGAGTATCTAAACTGTGAGATTTGGTAACACCTACTGCTGATTTAGTTCCAGAAGATAAGGTTATGAATGGCCATATAATTTCATGGCCCTTTAAAAATCCATTAATCATATCGGATTCTATGAGTTCCTAGGGCCAAATTACATATATTAATGATCCATAGCATGAAACGGGGGGGGGTACCTTATTTGTCTCAGAATTATTGTCCTTTGATTCTTAATACACGTCCTTTTGTTCATGAATGAAAGGACAAGTTAAAGGAAGATGGGCTCTCTGTGGTTCTGCTAGTCACTGTTCTGGTCTTTAGCTTTGTTAGTTTCTAAGCGGAAGGAGGCTGCTTTGTGTCTCCAAGGTTGCCTTTGAAGGATCTTTTCCTCAGAGGAACATCCTGCCTTCCTTTTATTACAGCAGTTGGCCAGAAAATCCCAGTTGATGTGTGACTGTTGCGAACTGCTAGACTGCAATACCATTTCTAACACCACAACTCTTCCACTAAACAATTTCTCTAGGAATGATGCCATTCTAGCTGCTTGGCTTTGCTAAAAGGCAATACTCCTGCAATAGCACCAGCATTGGGAATGATACCAAATGATGCTCCAGGCACAGGTTAGGCAGTAAATCAGCAGGAAAAGCAGAAAAATGCCTGAGCTTTTGATACCTTTTGTGTTTTTCCAGTCCACTGGCCTATCTCTCTCACCTTCTGCTTCTGCTTATGAGAAAAACCCATCCCCCCTCCTTTGTGGTCCAGTAGTAGTGTTTTCAATTGGCAGGGTCTTCATCCATCACAAGGGAGAAAATTCACACCTTTTGAAGCTAATGTGATCAGATTTCTGTGTGACTTGTGAAAAGGTTGTGTTTCCCCCACATCTCTTATAGATCAGGGGTGTGTGCCTAGTGGAGAAGTGTCAGACAGGAGAGAGGGAGCCAGGAGAGAGGCTCAAAGCCGCAGCAGAAGGTGCCTTTCACAGCCTTTCACTCTGGATGAAGGCTGTCTTCTGGTTCCAGACTTGCTGAAGCTGTCGCTTTGCCCAGCAAGTATGACTGTGTTACCTGCATTTGTTACTGTATAGAACTATGGGTTCATGCATAGAGTGGAATATTATTTTAGCTAGTCAAAGATGTTTTACATTTGTTTATGCTGTGGAATATTACTTTAACTCTGTGTAGGTGTGTTACATTTGTTTCTCCTGCCTTTGTGAATGATGTAACCTTTTGTTTATAATGCATTTGTTTAATGGCATGAGGATTTACACTTGTTTTTGCTGCATTTGTTTAATCATGTAAAAGTGTGTTGCATTTGTTTCACCTTGCTGTCCTAAGGCACCTGATTAATATAATAAAAAGTTGGATGGTCAGTAGCTAGGCAGGAGAGGGATATGTGGGGCTGACAGATAGAAAGAATAAGTAGGAGAAGAAATCTAGACTCCAGAGAGGAGAAGAATGAGAGAAGAGAACATGGGAGAATGAGATGGACACACCCAAGGCCCAGAAGCCAAGTAGCTGCCAGCCAGACATAAAGAGAGCAGGAAAGAAGTAAGATATACATCGCTCCTTCCCTCTCTCCCTTTCTCTAAGCATTTTTCCTTCCTTTCTTCTTTCTGAAAGTTTGGTTTCCTAGGGTAAATTTAGTTGTTATATGCTTACTTAATTACAGTTTCCAGTTGGCCATCAGCAATCATCAATGTTCCAATCTATATGCAGTTTTATGTGGTATCCAAGACTCAGAAGTGTGTGTGTGTGTATGTGTGTGTGTGTGTGTGTAAGCAGAACACTTATAAAAGATTGACACTTTATCTTTTTATTTGGGGTAATGTGTCTTACTATCACCTAATATATAGTTTAGGACATTTCACTTAGAAAAAATGAAATCTTTTTTATTATTCAGTTTAATTGTTTAGTAACACAGAGCAAACTGGAAAATCATACCTCTCTTCTTTCCCTCACCTTTCTTCAAATCTGTGTACCTATTTTCTATCTATCTGTCTGTCTGTCTGTCTGTCTATCTATCTATCTATCTATCTATCCGTCCATCTATCATCTATCTATCCATCTATCTATCTATCATCTATCTACCATCTATTTACTAATAATCTGCCTGTCCATGTAATGTATCTGGCAAACAAATAACCAATGAAAGGCAAGCTGAATCTTTAAAAGTTCTCTGTGACTCTCGTCAAAATAGAGTTCTCAGATTTTTTTTTTGCCCAGGAAATGCCACCCCAGAAGGTTGTAAATTTGAGACCAACTTGGCTTTGTGTTTCTCTTGGAGCTTCTAAACCTTAGAAATCGTTTCCTACAGGCTCAGTATTTTCCTTGTTGGATTTCAGTTTTCTTTGTTGCTACTTTAGAAAACATGCCGCATGAATAATGATGCCTCGGGCAGAGAAATCACTCCAGTGGCACAATTTAAACCTAGGACACATCCTGCCGTCACTTGCATTTGTATTGTGCCAGCACAGGCAGTAGGGATTGTGCCCACACACGAACTGGCAGTATTGAGGCCTCAAGGTTGTCAGTTATGAACATGGAAAAGCCCACTTATTCATTCCAAGATATTTGAGACAAGTGCTTCTGAGGCAGACTCTTGAGTCCCCTTACTTCTTGTTGATCCCTGTAGTGGCATCCAGCTTGGAGGGTAGCACACAGCAATAAATGTCCTCATTGTTTAGTGCACTAGAGGAGAACAAAACAGGACTGTAAGATCAATCTCAGAGCCTCAGCAGAGTAAAAGTTAGAAGTCAGTAATTCCATTACCATCAAAGAGCACTTACATGCAACAGGATTTTTTTAAGCAATATTGAGTGAACATTTGGGTAATATCACCGGTGTGTTCATGAAAAATGAAGGAGTGTGCACATCACTTAGAGTGCCAATGTCTGCAACTTTCTTATAGTGCATCTCTAAAACAAATACCTTGTTTATCGGTAAAGAGAGGTAAGGCATCAGGAATGGACTTTTGCACAGGGAGTGAGCAAAGCAAGCTTTATTCCATCACACTAAATTAATAGAGAGTAAATAAGAAAATGTCACTGGCCAATTTGGTGAAGTACAGACGGTAGCAGTGCACAGATTGTACATTAGATATCAGTAGAAGAGCTTTAGATTTATGCCTGCACTGATTGATTTGACAGCTACTGGAGATGCCTCTTTTGTAAATTAAATTGAGAGATCCATCAACCCTCACCACCCAATGAGGAAGTAAAACCAGCAAGACATTTTAAAAAGAGGTACAAGGCACCACACCCTCCACCATGCAGCAAAGGGTAAAACAGACTGGAAGCCTGTGTGTGGAATCTAAACGCGGAAGGGTGGGAGACCGAGCAGAGGGGAGGGGTTTCTTTTTGGTTTCTAGCTGGCAAGCAAACCCCGCAGCGATCCTGCCTCTTTTGGCTTGGAGATGTTGAAAACGACAAGCAAAGTTTTGTCTTTGTTCCCTGCTTTTCATAAAACCAAAATCTAAAGCCTGTAACTCCCTCTTGTCCCAAGGGAGAGTGTGTAAAAGGGAGGGAAAAGAAGCTGTGTGGGTGAGGGGTGGCAGAGCAGATCCGGGGGACCGCGGAGGAGAGGCGCAAGCCNCAGTCTCTCGTAGGAGGGCGTGGATACCGGTGCAAGCTCGAACAGGTCCAGCCTTCTGGAGACCTGTGCCAAGAGCAGGAGGGGACAGACGGAATCTCTGTGGGCAGACCGGGGTGTGGATCAGCGGAGAGCGTCCAACTAGAAACTCCCCTGGATCCATCCAGAGGCTCTGGACCTTATTGGTCCCCTTTGCCTCTGTGAGCCAGCTTAAGGAGAAGTTTTCCCAAGAGAAGGTACCCGACAGACCGGAGGTCAGAGGAGGCTCAGGTGAGTATATCTGCGCGTGCCTTGCTAGGAATGGGGCTCTCTCAGTCTGTCCTTTAGTCAACTCATTGAGCGAGCTGGAGGAAAATCAAGGGCTTGCTCCTGGGAAAAGAGCAACTATTATGAAAGCGAAATGGTGCACAATCCAGGACTCCATCCTTGCCCAAAATGGGAGTGGCTCAAGGTCCCTTCCCTAATCTGAGGAGAGGCGCCGCCTTTCCTAGCACCTCTGATGCAGGTGGTTAGGGCTGGATTTTTGACAGCTCCAGGTCACTGGATGTAGTAAACATCTTCCAGGACCCCCGCACCCTTAAGCTCTCAACCTTCCGTAGGCTGACCTGTTTCTTCCTACATAGCCACCGCCCCTTCCTTACCCTCTGGAGAGGATGCATGCCCTCCTGTAGATAGTAGCCATCTGGGAGGCGAAAGCAGGGGGCGGGGGGGAGGGAGGAGGTCATACACGTCTCTCCAATGTCCACCTCTAGGTCTTGGAGGTCCAGATTCTCGCACCCCGGCCCTAAGGCCCCTATGTAACTGCTAGTCCCTAAAGATAATTCTTGGTTGCAGTGGCGTTCCCCAAGCGCCTCCAGCCTGGGATGAGCGATCTGTGAACCGCCGGGTTAGGAAAAGATAGAGGCTTAGAGCACTTCACCTCAGCAGAACGCCGTGGGGGCGAGAGGGCAAGCAAGGAATGGGGGACGCTGGTTGCCATGGCTCCCTGGTAACCGAGCTGGGGGAGCTGGGGATGCCAGTCATGGACAGTCCCCTTTTCCTCTTTGTGTCTCCTCTTGTCCTCTTTCCCTGTCTCTGTCTTTCTCTCTTTTTTCCTCCCTTGAGTGAAAGTGTACATGGGGAGGGAGCAGGGAGCAAATAATTAATTTGGAGAGCTGGGATTGGAGCCGAGAGGCTAGGGGGAAAAAAACGTCGTTTTCTCCATCCCCACTCCCTTTGGCTGCTAAGAACCCCACTTTCTCAGCCAGGGGAAAGGCTGAGGAATTCCTGCAAAAAATCTGGGGCGGGAGGAGCGCCAGCACCACGGTCCAGGTACTGGAGCTCAAAGCCCCGAGAGGGAGCTGGGCGGGTGGTCTGAGGTATGGCGGAGAGGGTGGGCGTGCGTACAAATTAGCCACCGAGCACTAGCAGGTGTGCGTGGCACGGTACACCTGGGGCGGGGAGGTAGCCCCTAACTCAGCCTAGGGAGAAAGGCGATCAATACCGCCCCGCTGGCCAGAACTGCGTAGAGTCTCTAGTGGCAGCTAACTGAAGGTGTGTGCACAAAAGCATGCTCCCAATGAAAGGCTAGGGGAAGGGGGAGATAGCGCGTGCGCGAAGGTGTAGGAGCAGAACTAGGTAACTCTTGCAGGTACTTCAAGGTAGTCTCCTGGAGTGTCCACCTGGTCTGGAATTTTAGCTCAACCCCCTCTGAGATGTGTGAATCAGAGTCATTTACTCCATGCCTCAGTTTCCCTATTTAAATAATAGATATCAATACATCTCATTTTGAGTTGGAAGACTGGACTGAAATTATCCAAGGTAGGTAGTTTAACTGCCTTCTCTGATGAATAACAATCATTCAGAAGTTAGCTGTTCTAGACGGTATTACTGAGGTACAATTAATCCTCAAATAAATGAGATATAGTAGATTATCGTTTCTCGGCACTTTCATGGAGGGCAGAATTCTGTGTTTTCTAATTTTAGAAAATAATATTTGTAAAATGTATTAATAACCAGTTCAATTCGTAAATCTTGTTTATAGCAGATTGAAAGAGAAAAACTGTGCAATTGTTAGATTGGCTGAGTCTAGTGCTGGACAGAGGGCAGAAAGCAGCCCCTGGGGGAAANAAAAAAAAAAACTGGTGACAAGAAAATCCAATTTCTCCCACAATTCTCCATCTACCATTTGAGCTCTTCTCTTGCTTGCTCGTCTCAGTTTCAGTCTCTTTGTGATGCACCTATCTATGGCTTTGACAATTTAATTTGGCTACAGAGTCTAACATATACCTGAATCTTCCATCTTAGGGTCTTCAGTGCTCCAGTGGATTCACCTCTCCTAAGGCAAAGTGTCCTGCTGTCATTACTTGAATGCTTCCAAGTAACTGACATCTAATACATAGAGATAGATGGTGTTACTAGGTGGTTGCGGGTACTGGCTGTAGCAGCTGACTAGAATCTTTTTCAGGAAATGCTTCTGCCATAGAAGCTTAGGACTATGAAAATTAACACATATTTTGCATTTAAACTCTTCCTTCCTTGCTAGGACCTCATGGCTGCATCAGTCTTACTTATCTGGCATTGTACAACCCGAGTTCACATTATCCACAATGTGTGGTATCCTTGTGTTAATGCCCTCCTCCCAATTAGGCAACTCGCTTTAAATAAACTTTGAGAAAACATTTCCTTACTAAAATATGTGTATACTTTGGTAGATTTTAGACAACCAAGCCAGGTAGATACTAGTGTCTCAAATATCTTTGTGCATTTCCTATTGAAATATATTCCACTGAAAAATACATTATTTGTAAAGAAACCTGCCCTTTAAATTTATTTCTAAAATATTTGATGGTAGGAGATAAGTCAGATCTAAAATTGCTTTGTTGAAATAATTTAGCCTGGTTCATTTTCTGAGGAAATAAGTAAGAACTGACCTATTAGTTTTAACTGATAAAGGGAAATAAAGTAACAGATAGGAATTCATGTCTGATAGGAAGGGATGATCCCTTCCCTTTACCACCAAAAAAGATGCTACGAGCACCAGTTCCAAGAGCAGAGTAGTGCTCCACAGTAAGCATTGCAGCACTCACCTCCACAGTTTGTATTATCTTTAAAAGGGACCTGGAGGAATTAGTGTGACAGCTTGTCTGAAATCCACATGATCATTTACATATTGTTTCCCAGGAGCTTTGACACTCAGTGTTCTATTTATTGGAAATGATTTTGCCCCTTGATTGATGACAGCCAACACTATGTATGATAGGATGTCATCTGCTCTGGAAACACAAATTTCACTTTTCACCATTTTCTGTTTTCCTCTACAAACCTGAGCAGCCGTCCACTTGGAAAAGTGCTTATGACATCAGACAAAGGGCAGCAGCAGAACACGTGACAGATTGGAGGGTGTTGAGCCCTGAATTTGGGGAACTAATTAACGTGTCCAGGTGTAAAATCAAGAGGATGAACTTGTCTTTCTACAGAGGCTGTTTGCATTGGCAAGCTACATTTTCTGATTCAATCGGTGTTCCATGCTATTTTTCAAACCAACTCTGAGAATACTGTGTTTTCAATTATGAACATTTTGATTACAGCTTCATCCTAAGTAATTCAGTCTGAAGAGAATGCAATTATTATGGTGATTTACATACAATATGCTAAGTTAACCCAGCTAATGAGTGAAAGCATAATATTCTTTCTTCTCATTCCTGGAAAATATTGTGCTAAGCATTCTTTGAAAGAAAAGATTACCTTCTTCGCCAGCACTTGGAGCCTACCTACAAGTAGACTTGGCAATGAGCCATGTTCTCTGCTATTAAAGTGAAATCGCTCACATTTTGGAGATCATGTGTCTTTCCTCCCTCTTGTGAGGGACTGGAAACAATTCTCAATTTAATTAGATATGGTGCCTTCTCTTTTCTGTATATATTTCTTAAAAGGAAGAGTCTGCCTTTTCTAATTTGGGGGGCTGGTTTGCACTTTAAACATGACTAATTGCTCCAGTTTATTGTATGTGTGTTGCAATCTTGTGGTAAGTTAATTATAGCTTTCCCATTAGCACCATGTAGAGAATAATGAATTAACACATGCCTCTGATCAAAAGAACATCTACGTTTATCTTTGGAGAATGAAAGTGTTATTGTGTTACCAAAAGTCACTATAATTTTCCCACGAAAATCAAATTGAGTGAAATTCTCCAGCAGTATGTTAGGAAGCTTGTTGAATGAGTCAGATTGATCACAAACAAGAAAGAGTAGAGCTGTGGTTGCTTGGCAACCCAACAGTATTCTGCAATTTCTTCTGGTATATTTATCCAGCATACTAGAAAATTCTGCTTTGTTAATGAATGTTTTAAGGGAGTGCACAAATAGATCATAACTAATTGAGATTTTTATGTATTGTAGATTCAAAATGATCCTACTTACATTTTCATTGTGTTTAGAAAATAAAAATTTAAAAAGTCTACTTTGTTTTCATATTTCACAGTTTTCACTAAACAATGTCTGTTTATTTCCACACAAATTGTTCCCATCAAAAGAATACAAATTGTTTATTTCTTTTGAAAGTCAAATCAGTAGGACTATGTGTAGGAGTGTTCATAAAAATAATTTCAATAATGGAACCTGAGGTAAAATGATTTGAGGTGAGATGAATTCTTCAAGTTATGATGTGAATTTTCATGGTTCATCAGTTGCACTGGCAATTGAGTAAGTTTAAGGTAGATATAATCACCTCAAGTGACATTAGCAGATAGTGATGACAATAATAAATATATCGAATTCTGAAAATGCATCAATACATTCTGTGCTTTGACTTTATCTTACCATATTTTCCTGTCTGATGTTTGCTTGTATTTTATTTTCTCAGTGGTTACAGAAATAAGAAATCTACATAAACCGCTGACTCCCCTCTTGTAATCCCCTTCCCCCAAGTCTCAGAACAACAATCACACCATTTTTTCTACAGCCAATGATTTTTAGTGCACACCACAATTCCATTCTCAGACTGTCAATTCTTTAAGGGCATGTGTTCCATTTTATGCACCTCATAAACCCTTATAGTCCCTGGCATGGTAGAAAGCCCATTGTTGTGATGATGAAATGGAGTTAGGCTACTGGGGTTCAGAATTGAAGTGGCCCACTCATAGGTGTTGAAGCTAAGGCATTTTAACTTCAGATTGATTTCATCTGTAAAAATGGCTTACATGCATAGTTCATGCTTATTACTGTGAACATTACATGAGACACTTTTTCTATAGTTCATAGCACTTATTAACTGCTTAATAATTTTCAGCTTTTGATTCATTTTTATCTTCCTATATCATTTTAATGTGTGAAGAAACAAAGACAGATAAATTTGTGCTTGTGTAGCCTTTCACATGTGAACAAACATGACCTGTGAGTCATGGTACCATCAAATTTTACTTATATTAATTATATGCACATATAGCTTCTTTGTCAAATCCTTCATAGATCCTGAGTGGTGTGTCTTTTATTTATTTTATTTTAGTTATTTAAATAACATTATTTTATTTAAATAACATTTTTTTTCATTTATTTTACATACTGATCACAGTTTCCCTCCCCCCATCCCATCAACCCTGCCCTGTGTAATGATATATTATTTGTATTTTGATAAATGAATCTTGCCTGAAGGCTAGAGGCAAAGCTAAAGCCTGTAGAGGTCAGGTAATGCTGACACACACCTTTAATCACAGGCTATGGTAGACAGAATCAGAAAGATCTCTGTGAGTTCAAGGCTACCCTGGGCTACACAAGATAAATGCAGAAACAAATTTAGGTGGTGGTGTTGGTTCACATCTTTAATCCCAGTCTTATAGAGTCACACCTTTAATCCCAGTAGTAGAAGGAATATAAAATGGGAGGAGAGAAAGGTTTAGTGTGCTTAGCTTGTGGTGGCCCAGCCTTGGTAGAAGTAAGACTTCTCTAGTGGCTTGTCTGTTTTTCTTTTCTGGTGTTTAGGTTGAACCCCAATTTCTGTGTCTGGGTTTTTATCAGTCTTGCTACAGCCCTTCACTTCTCATCTACCCCCTTTCCCCCCACTCATCCTCTGTCTACATTCAGAAAGGGGCTGGAGAGATGACTCAACCGTTAAAGGCTAGACGCACAACCAAAAATATGAGTAGTGGTTCTTAGTTGTGGCTGCAATGAGACATACCTAGAGGGAGCTGTTTAAATTGTTGTCCTGCCATGATTGTCATAGGTTTGCCTAGGTCTTCCCTAAGATCCTGCAGGCCTGAGCATTGACACAGTTGCCCTGTTGTCATGAAGTGTGGTTGGAAAAGGAAAATAATATGCAATCTGTGTGACTTTTCTTACTAAACTTTTTGGATCAAATAACACCTTATTCATTGAAAAATATTAAATGCTCTTTTCATTAACTAAGTATAATATCCTTTTTTCAACCAGCTATGTCTATGAAGGTGGTAGAAAAGAAGGCACTATTGTGCTTTTTGGGATGAATGGACTAAGCTGCAATGAATTTAAATGGTTCTACTCAGTTCACAGATTTAGGCTTAAACATCAAGACACCTGGATCTTTTGAAGTCTGAACACATATGTGTTTTACCTTATGGCTTCAAATGAGGCAGGAAGAGTAATTAGCTTTATATAAAATTACTATACAGGTGAGTTTCAGCTTAAAAACATCTTGTGCATTGTTAAATAAAAGGGCAAACTTACCTAGGATTCAAATGGACACCCTTTGGAGTAAATCTAGGCTTAATATGTGTTCTGTATGGTCCTGAAATTTTTCTAGTTAAAATTTTGATATATATGTAAAAAGTAGAGATTTTAAGATTTCTATATGTCTTATTTTGGAAAAATTCATGTAACTTGACCTGAGATTGTGAGTGTTAGAGAATGCTATTGGTCTAAATTGAATGTCTGAATGGTACACTCCTTTGGGGTATTTCTCTCTTCTCTTTTTCTTCTGACATTTTTATATTCTAAAGGGTAAATTGAAGAGATTTTTAAAAAGGGTCTACATATTTTTTTAACAGGGTTAAGAAAAATTAGCAAGTTTGTTAAACAGCCTTGAGAATGTTACTGGTCTTCCCTGTAAGGTAGAAACAGAAGTCACTAGAAGAGCTGAGTGAAACCTGTGGTTTTGACAGAGGCACATAACTCCTGTCTAGTCACAGGACACTGTTGTCTCCCTGCTCCAGCAGATGCTGCACCTTCTGCAGAGCAGTCAAATGGACCCACCATCTTAAACTAAAGGGGCCTAGTATGGAGAGTCAAGCCATCTCAGAATATAGCAGGTTGCAGGAGAGTCCACTGCGGATCAGGCTTAATAAGTTTGCAAAGACACTTAGTTCACTTTGGATGCTCCCAATTTATAAAATGTGAGCAATGAAAGAGGCAGCTTGAAGGGCTGCCACAAACAAGTTTCATTAAATTTGAATTCATGACCATCTTTAGCCCTTTTCATTTGTTATTCTTTCCTCCTCCATTTTTATCACCCTAGATGGATGAGCTCATATCTACATATGGGCTTCAACTGTGGCCTCCAACCTTCAGAACAAATTGTCCATCCCCTGCTTTCCAAGACAAGGGCTGATGCAATAGGGAGGAGAATGTCAAGGACAGCTTCCAGGGAATCAGGTTTGCTCTTTGAGCAGAGCTCTTTCCCCAAGGAAAACTGCTGTAACATTGGGAACCATGGTACCTGCTTTTAGGAAGTGAAGGCTCAAGTAACAGTGGCAATGGCCACCACTGCTACCTAGACCTTTGGGTCTTTTCGGGGCATCCCTGTCTTTGACAAAGTCATATATATATACNTATATACACACACACACACAAGGAAAGAATAAAGAAACCTATCAAGGGGACATTGCTGGGCAATTTGTGTTTCTGAAGCTAAGGGAGCGGGCATTCTCCATGACAACAAAATAGAAGTAGGTAAGAAAAATGCAACAATTTTTGATGATGCTGTTAGAGTTGATTGTGAAAAGAGTGTGCTACTGTGGTAGACCTTTGCTAAAGACTATAAAATGACAATATCCATTCATTATCTTCTTTCTTGCAACTCAATGGGTCCAATATTTATTTCAACAAATAAGGTTGGGAAGAAAATAAATACTGACCTTTTTGAGGACTCTATCACTCAAAAGCACTTTCCCATTAATTCACAAAATTACTCATGAAATGGCAATTTAAAATCTTAATATCTTGTATTATACAAGGCTGTATGCTTTTTAGAGAATGTTCTCATATCCTTGACTTTTACAACAATGTAGTTAATAGAAGAGGGGAAGCTGGTAGCCTGTTTAATACAATAAAAATAAATGGACTTAAAGTCAAATAGCCAGCTAGGTAAGGGAATAGGAATAAAAGTTCAGATAATGTCATTTATAATGCAATTGAATGCTTACTCTATTGCCTTCATATGTCTTTATTTGATTCCTTCTTTGAAATCTATGAGAAAACATACAAACAGTGGTGACTTTTACCTTCTTTTTTTTTCTTTTCAAATTGATAGACAATATGTGAGCTGCTGAGGGCTGTAATGAACCTAGAAAAATACTACAAATGTCACCAGGGTTGAATTCAGTCCTGGCCAAAATAGAGAGCAGATTTTTATGAAGTTACCTTAATTTTCTGTTATTTAATTGTATGGTTTGGTAGCCAAATGGGGTCAGTGAAAGTAACCAGTCATTTTGAGAAGGTTTATTTATTTAGCTTAGTGTGGTCACAAATATCTGCAAACCAAGGAAGTCTGAGGTATGGAGATTAGGAGTTCGAGATCTGCCTGAGCTTTCTATGGAATACCCCATCGATGAATTAAACATTTATGGAATGCCCACTTCATTGCTAGCTGTCAGAGAAAAGATGAAACAGAAGCTACTCAGATAATTCCATCTGTCACTGTCAAATGTTTACCTGGCGTTTCACAATCCCCATGCTAGTAACCTGAGGAAATTACTTTTTGTCATAATACCCTATTTTAAGTTGAGTAGCACAGACATAGAAGGGGCCTTGTTCAAAATGACACAAAATTGATGGCAAGTGACAGTGACAGGACTCAAAGTCAGAAACATCTGCTTCCCTTTCCCAAGCTTTTCATTCCTACTCTGTGTCGCATTTGAGGCCACTATCCTGTGTCAGGATCCTTTCTCAGACTTTTCAATTCCCAGAATTTCATTCCCCAAAGTTTCTATCAGTGCCCTCCTTAAATGTCAGTGCTTGTTTTCACCATAGATGAGCATTCTTTCTTGTGGTCTATACAAACTTACTTGTTATGTACCTAGTTATTCAAGGAAAACATGAGAAAGGGAGAGAAGAAGGAGTCTTTTAAAGTCATATAGAGCACACACCTATCCTAGTTGTGATGTCATGTCAAAAGAAGCACTCAAATCTTTCATGCCACGGCATCATAGTGAGGAATGACCGTTGAGAGAGACATTTGCAGAGTGGAGACAACTAATTCCTGAAAAAGTTAGCTTACGGAGGAAGGAGTTAATTGGGATCATATTTAGGTACAGTACATTGTGGTTGGAAAGATGAGAAGTCAGGAGCTTAAAACAGTAGGTCACAAAGAGCAATGAGGGCTGCTGCTGCCTGCCTAGCTTTGCTTTCTTTATGTGGTCCAGGATCCAATGAAGAGAATGGTGTAACCAGCCCATGGTGGGTAGTGGGTCTTTCTACCTCAATTAATATGGTCAAAATAACCCCCACAAGCATGGGCACAGGATTGGCCCCTATGTGGCTCTGTAATTTTTCAAGTTGACGACATCATGGTTGCATTTATGTTCCCTAGTACTTATGCCAGAAAAAGAGTACCACTGTATGTAGAAGCCAGCATTTGCTCTCTCTCTAGATTGTGCTTACCATCTTTACCATTTCTGTGTTCCTGAAGAAATGCTTTCGCTGCTCTAGAACACCCATATGTGTGTATATCTCTCACATCTGGATATTATTATATATATTTATATGCATATTATTTACATATAATATTGGATATATATCCGATGTATGTATAATATACAGTAGTTATATATTTATATATGTATATGTATACATATATCCGACTACATTATGTGTTTGGCATTTCTTAATTAAGATAGCAATAGTTAAAGAGAGCAGATTCCCTATCCCACTTTGTTGTTGTTTAAAATGATCTAGATCCTAATGATAACACTGTTTATATTGGCACCTGTCAAGCAATGTAAAGTTGAAGTGGAAAGAAATACAATTCTTTTTCAGGAGTTGGTAAAATATACGTGGTAGTTGTTGAAACTTGTTTTTTAGTCAGAATATTAGTCCAGATTTGTTAGTATTTTAGTGTGCACATACCAATAACATTTTTTCTTTTCTTTTTTCTTTCTTCCTTTTTTTTGTTTTAAGACACGGTATCTCTGTAGCTTTGGAGTCTGTCCTGGAATTCCCTCTGTAGACCAGGCTGGCCTTGAACTCACAGAGATTTGCCCACCTCTGCTTCCTGAATGCTGGGATTAAAGGTTGGACACCAGGGCCCAGGATATAATATTCTTAAATGCTAATTGACTACCATAGGCTCCTTTTTTGTGAAACTGATAGTGGTTTTTAAGAATGTGATTGTTTCCTTTTTTGTGTTGACTAGAGATTCTATAATTTTTTCCACTGTATACACTATTAAGCCTTTGTTTTACCCCTGTCTGCTCCTCTAGAGTATAGAGATAGTATATATTCGGATAGTATATAGCATATATTTGGTTTGTCAAAAAGCATGTTTATCACTATGTTGTGAATATAAATATTTTCTTAACTTGCTGTATACAATGCATCTGGTATCATGAAATTCATGTGCTAGCTTAAAATGTGATGCTGTAAAGAATCCTTCAGAGATTATACCTTTGACTTGGCAATAAGCAGGGAAACAAATAATAACTTTACCATCTGCATCCTACAGTCTATACAGGCATAAATAATTAATTGGCTACTTGGAGTTATTTGTTATTTCTCTGTGATATGAGATGTGCTTTGTTTTCTGTGGCGATCACAGTAATGGATTAAAATAGAAACCAAACAAAACTTTATAAAACTGACCTTGATCCCATTTTGCTTTGCAACTTCTGGAAATTCCTAGAGGATATAGCTGTCAAAGGGTCTCAACAGTCTAGCTTTTCTATATCTGCAAGTTTCTGTCTCTAGCTGATTTAGGCTGAATAGATTTTGTACACAGTTGATGTGCTTGAAGTTAAATTAAAGGACTAAGCACTCAGGTGCACCTTAATATGTGCTTTTGTGAGTCAAGGTCAAATGAATTGGATTTGACCTTAAACATTGCCCCTTTAATAAAAAAAATGTGTGGTTGGTGGAGGCTTCCATCACAGAGAATGTCTTCCATTCAAGTTTTAAAATTTATATGAATTGTTTCAATGGAAATTGACATCTGTGCACAAAACCTTTTGAAAGTTATCCTCTATTTTCTGTTTCACCAGCTATAAACTGAGGATATGAACAGCATCTACTGTCCCCTTCAGTGACATTTGGAGGATTCATGAGATAATATTTGTAGAGTGCTTTGAAGATAAAGGTGTCAGCTATTATTATTACTAATAAACCATTTTTCTCCAGTGCAATTTTGGACAGCAGCCATTAAAAACCCATTACTGTATTTAACAGTAAAACAATCTGCTCCAGCCTAGTATTTACTGCCTCAATTAAGCATACTTCCCACTCCTTTTTCTCCTCCAAATAAAGAGTTGATGAGAAGGGACATAAAGGTGTGTCCTGTCATTTCCAAGCCCATCTAAGTACTGAGCTTGCATCGTTTGCCTGTCTCTGGAGAAAGCTGGGATATATACTCCATGAGAAACAAGTTGGGCTGCACCTTTGATTTTGTGGTTTATGAAAGGCATGGATCATTAACTTCTGGGCTTTATACCCATCTGCATGTATATTGCAGTTTATTATCTTTGAAGGTTGAATTCAGCTATCTTTTTCATTGCTTGGCACTGATACCAAGAATGAAATTGACTCACATTGGTGGTTGTAGATATGTGTATGCATGAGAGAGAATTGTACAGTATTTAGAACTCAGTACTATGTCTTATGTTGAAAACTGAAATAATTATACATCTAGTTCCAGTTCATAAATATTAGTAAATAAAATTGAAGGTCTTGAATTATATAGACTAATTTCATAAATGAGTAAGTTCCTATGACTAACATATGGCATTAAATCCCAATTGAAATTTATTTCAATCTCTGTAGATGTCCTAAAATACAGAATTGAGTAATATAAAAACTTACATATTTCCAAAATAATGCTTACTTTAAAAAGTTACTTTACTACAACAAATAAACATAAAAAATAAAAAATAAATCAGTGCCTGTGTTGATACCTGCCCAGGACCATCAGTGGTAGCTACCTCTGCATTTTTCAGCAATCCTGAAATTTGAAATTTCAGTGGAAGACCTTCATTGTAACACAAATGTAGTTTTCTCAGGAAAAAAAAATCATTACTGTAGAGCACAGATTTTATTATAGAAAACCCTTCCTCACCCATTATTGTTTTTATTTTAGAATGATTCAAATGAACACAATCATCTGTTTGATTTTAGTAGATAACAGGTCAGGGCGATGAGGGGAGTCTCACAGGATTATTCTAGAAGAAAGAAGTTACAGTCAATGTCTTTCCATCAAGCAAGAGACCTTTAAAGGGATAGGTGAGATAACTCAAAAACCATAAGGCTAATGATCCTGAAGGTAAAAAATAGTTCAAAATAAAGAAAATATAGTGTGGTACATTACCTCTTGGAGTGCTCCTCATTCATCTGAAAGGCGGGTGGAACAACTCTTTCCCAGTATTCTAGCCGCTTAATAAGACTAAGCCCCCAACGGAACACAAACCTTTTCAAATGGTTCATTTTAGATTAGTGCATTAAGTATCCAAAACAGAGGCTGTTGTTCACAGACAGGGCTTTGCGTTGTCCTTGCAGGTGAACTGTGGCACATGTTTAAAATTGATATCACACATAGAGACCATGCTGTATAAATACTGTTCCTATTGGATTGGCTTCTGAAGTCAGACTTACTCTATTTTCATCTTTTGCTTTGCTGAACTGCACATAAAGAATGAACCATATGACTTAAGGTAATTTAAATTCAGGAGATATTACAATGTGTAGGGTTTGAAGCACATGAGGTACGCAGAGATGAAGTGTCTTTCTAAAGAGCAATGCATTAGAAGAGATAGTAGTAGCACAGACAGCAGACAGACAGACAGACAGCAGCATGACTGGGGCTCTGAGGATAGGTCAGGCCCTCATGGTAGAATTGGAACTGCGGGCCCTTTCTTGAAGTTTTTATAGGAGTAGGGGTGGCAAGAACATTGAAATATTTTCTTTTTTGGTCCTCAACTGTCCATTAGTAGAGGTATCCAGTGAGTGTTCAGTGACGGTGATCAATAAAGACCCTTCGTGCTTGGCCATTATTGAGGATTGGTGGGACATGAAAGACAAGAATCTAGGCAAACAAGCTACCTGCCTTATGAAAATGCAAATTTCTGTAGATAGTGGAATTGATGCAGTTCAATCAGAATGTAGGAGTCTTACCAAATGGCATGTCCCTGGCTAACAGATAAATACTTTGTATATGTGATTCCTACATTATCAGTTGGGAAATGAACTACCAAGTTATTTTTTTAATTTTTATTAAAAATTTCCACCTCCTCCCCTCCTCCCATTTCCNCTTTCTTTGTTCTGTATGCTTTGGGTTTTTATTATTATATGGCGAGGGGACAGGAATCTCTCGGTCATGGCACAGTCATGGCACCAATAAAAATCCTAAAATATTATTCCGATAATATTCCGCGGAGATGGAAAGATGGCGCGGGACATAAATGAACCCACGTGTCTAAGTTTATTAGAGGGTGTGCAGCACGGGCCCATGAGAAAAGGTAAACAGGGTGGAAGAGAGAGAGAAGGGGGGGCTGGGAATGGCGCCTTTAGCTTTTAAATGTTTCCCAGCACATGCGCATGAGGGGAAAGACTTGTCTATGTCAGATGCTGATGACGGGTGGCACTATGCCCTGCGCCTGCTGGTGACGCAGATAGCCGGTGACTCACGCATGTGCACCTGTGAGATGTATGCCAGCCTTCAAAACCGAAAGTGCAGCCTTATCGGTGCCTAAAGGAATGACAGGTATAGTTGTCTGGGCTTGCATCCATGATCTCTTAGTTTCTGTAGCACATCTATCCAGGACCTTCT
>LOEQ01008336.1:82114-100602 GCA_001685075.1 Bramus lutescens
AAAATTCAAGATGTCATTGTTTTTTACCGCTGAGTAATACTCTAATGCGTATATGTTCCACACTTTCTTTATCCATTCTTCCATTGAGGGGCATCTAGGTTGTCTTTCTTATAATGTGTAAAATTATTTTCAGTGATCAATTAGAGGTTTTTAAACCTGAGGATAAAGTGCGTAGAAAATACTGTTCCATTTCTTGAAGTAGGAGACATCAACTTAAATTCAGAGGTTTCATCCCTACAGCTTATTACTGTCTCTACTTGATTCTACCACATAATACATGTTGATACCAATCAGTTCCTCCCTGACAGTGGCCAGCTATAAATCTCTATTTGTAGCATGTGAAGGACAGTTCTCACTGCGCAGTCCTTTACCAGATGCCAATTCCCTTACATACACCATCACAGTTAACCCCAACTATCATTCATCAGCATCTTTTTAGCATCCTTATTTTATTGACATGGAGCAAAGTCAAAATTCTGCTCTCTTTGGTACAGCAGAGGTTTAGGAGCCATTCTATAGGAGCCATTCTAAGTTTGTATCAGTTTAAATCTAAAAACAAGTTTTCCTTTTTAGTTTGCCCTTGTTAAATACATCTTCAGGGAAAAGCAACAGAGTAAGCCTTTGCTCTGAGTTTTTAACCTTCACAACCTTGACCAATGAAGACATTAAAAAAAGCATTTGTAAGAATGTCCTTGTTCTTATCTTCAGAGTTTAGACAAGATTCTTGGAAGAACACATGAAACTCTTGTATGGAGCATTAACTATTTCTCAGATAATATGGACATCTTTCAATATTATTATTTTGAAAATTATAATATGTAACCAATCTTAACATGGTATCATGCTCTTGTAATCCCAGCACTGATAAGGTTGAGGCTGGAAGTTTCTGCATTCAAGGCTAACCTGGGCTACATAGCAGGAACTTGTCTCTGCCACCTGAAAGAAGGAAAGTGGGAGAGAGAGAAGGGGAGGGAGGAAGGGAAGATGGGAGGGAGGGAGAAAGGGATGGAGAGAGGGAGGGAGGGAGGGGAAGGGAGGGGAGAGAGGAGGGGAGAAGAGGAGAGGAGAGGAGAAGAGAAGAGAAGAGAAGAGGAGAGGAGAGGAGAGGAGAGGAGAGGAGAGAACAAATTATAATTCTATAAAGTTTCATTACTAAAGACTATGCATCAAAGTTCTCTGGCAGTCACCCAAATTCATTTGAGATTATAATTGTAAGTTTTAAGATGAAGATAGAGGCCAGTTCAATAGTTCAATGTAAAGGCATTTTCCACCAAGCCCCATGTCCTGAGTTCCAATCCCCAGGGACCCTCATGATGGAAGGATAGAATCTGTTCTTTATGTAAGTTGTCCTCTGGTCCCTCCACACGTGGTGGTATTCACAAACTCCACTCCACACATATACACATACACATAAAAATTAACTATATTTAGATTTTTTGCATTTAAACATATAAATTGATTTTATCTGTTGTTCAGTTCAAGCTTACTAAGAAGCTATTGTTTTAGAGCAAACAAAACTAAGTTCCGGTCCCAGCTCTATGAATAGCTCCATCCTATCACTTTGGGCAATTTGCCTGCTAAAGTACTTTTCTTTCCATTTTCCCCCAATAGGTATATATTTCCTATAATCAATAAAGTAGAAAAACAAAACAAAACAAAAAAAAAACAAAAAAAAAAGAAAACAGGTGTCCATTTGTCCTAGCACTTGGGAAGCAGCGGTTTCGAGGCCAACCTAATATATCAAGCAGTTCCAGGACACTCAGAGATGCTACACAGAGAAATCTTGTCTTGAAAAACCAAAAAAAAAAAAAAAGAAAGAAAAGAAACGAAAACCAAAAAACCATTGAGAGAAGCCTGGCTATTCACATGCCTGCCCACCCTCCAACTGTAAAAACATGAGATTGAAGAACAGTTCATCCTTTAAAACACCAGAGGAAATCAGCTGCTCCTTGAGATAAAAGCTGAGGTTATAAAACCAGTAGGAAGGGTCATGTTAAGCAAAGAACAACCATGAAGTTCTTTTTGCTTATGGTTGTGATCTCTACCACACTTGTGATTGCTTATGTTTGCTTTGCCAGGTAAAGTTGCCTTCCTTTGATCCAGTCTCTGACTGAGAAGAAAATGAAGAAATATGTCTTTAGAATCCACTCAGTTTTTGTTTAGTTTGTCTTTTTTATTATTTTTTTGTTTTTTGCTTGTTTATTTATTTCTTTATTTTTGCTTCTTTGATTTTTGTCTTTTGCTTACTTGAAGGGAGAAGGTATTCCGAGTGAAGCCCCAGGATGAAAAGCAAGCAAGCGTCTTGAAGGACTTCACCCAAACCATTGAGGTAAAACATTCAGAAGAGTATTACATCTTTCTTTTCTATTATGTAAGAGATATTCGTTTTGGTTTCTCTTCAATGACTGCAGGGACACCAAAGACTGACAAACAAGTAAAGATGACATGCACCATTTGTATCATACATCACTTTATTTTCTTTCAATAGTTCACTACTTTTCCTTCCAGATTCACAAGCAATCACTTCTTAATAAATATATAAATCAAGGGACACTGTTGGCACCTTTCTCATTGCCCCCTTTCCCTCTTGTCTATATTTTGCATCAGCCCACCCCAATATCTGCTCCAATTTCTCCTGGAGACTTCTGTTCAAGCACAAACTGATGACTGTAAAGTATTTTGCCATGAGTGGGTACTCTGTCGAAAGAAATTCTTAACTGTAAAGCAGTTCCTTAAACTCCAACAGAAAGGGGAACATTCTCTATCACTGGTTCAGCCACTTTTTTTTACACAAGACTCTTTGTCCCAGTCACCTTCCTTCTGTTTCATATTTACCAGTAGATTGCAATGTAACACCTTTAAAACACTGGACCGGAAGTTAAAAAAAAGTTAAATGGCCAAAATTACAATCAGATTTAAACCCAGAACCAAGCCTGGCTTTCATTCTAGTGACACTCATCTCTTCAGTCAAATCAGCCAAATTCTGTCAACTCTAATTCCTGAGCATTCCTCACACTCACACGATCATCTCCTCTGTGCTGTCAATGGCACGTCCTTCCTGCCTCTTACTGCAGCAATTCCGGTGTCCTTTCTCTAGCACACCAGCAGCCAGTGTTTCAGTTCCACCTTCCACAGTCTTGAAACTTGACAGCTGTGCTTGCTAATTGGAAAATGTTTATGAGGACAGCCTGTTGTTCAGAGCCAGATGCAAGGATTCAAATCCTAGCTAAACTGGCTTTGTGGCTTTAAGCAAGTTTTAGATACTCATGGGGCATTGACCTCTTCTTCTGTAACAAACAGCTTATAATCTTGCATGCAGCAGCAGCATCAGCAGCAATAGATATCACAGGCTTCTGGTTTTGTTTGAAAAAAAAACTATTAGAGCATTTTCTGTGGGTTTTAGTTTAGCCAGTGTCCTCCAAGATTTGCCACCTGGCTAGTCTCATTATTATCAAGCACAAGACCCTCCTCTCTAGATGTCCTGACCCTAGAGTTTCATGGACATCACAATTTCACCATCTTGTATGTGTTTTTTCATGAGGAATGTTATTTTCTAATATTTTTTATCTGGCTGAGTCTTCTTGTTTCTGCAAGAGTCAGATCGACCCATAAAACCTAAAGGAAGTTGCCTTGCTCTTTTTTTGTTAGGACACCCTCCCCTTCCTCTGCTATTACCTAAAATGATGGAAATATGCATATTTGGCTTTGTCTGCTACACAAAACCTCTGCTTATAACTTTCCTGTAAGACACTTCTGTGGCATCCACCTCTGCATCTACTGCTTAATAAGTGCTCACAACAGTTCTTTGATCTTAAAATTCCTCCTCCACATTTTCTTGTTTTAACACAGATTTGTTACTGTGTAATGGTGATGTGTCCAACTTATATGATGTTTCAAAGCAAACAGATGTGTTGATTGGTTCATAAAAATCTCATGTTGTCCCATAATGGACTGCACAAGAGCTAATGTGCAATGTAGCTAAGAGTTATCAATGGTGACTTGGACATGCCTCAACCTTCAGTGATGATAGAGAATGGATATTGTTCTCACATCTCTCAGGTAGGGAATAATGCTGGAGAATGGGCATCTTCTTCACATCTCGGAGGTGGAGTGTGGTGGTAAAGACTGAGCATCTCCTTCACATCCCCCTGACTGGGAATTTGTACTTCACTTGGCTTCAAAAATGACAGCTATTTTAAAGAACAAAGAAATTGATTTTTCTCTATTTTAACCAAAATGCTTTCCTTGTCAGCTTATTCATCAAATCGCTGAGATTCTCAGCTGTGGGAACATAGTAAAGAGGAAACCACCTCTTATGAAATCTCAGGATGTCTAAGAATGTATATTCACCTCACTAAATCCACAGTACTCATCAAGGAATCCTAATGGCCATATTTTTTCCTTAAGGAACACTAAAAAAAAACAATCAATTCCAGTGACTTGATCAAGGATGTACTACCAAAATAATAAAATTAAAAGAGGTTAATAAAGTATATCTTCTTGACAAATACAAACCTTCCAAAAATTCCAGAATTCACAGAGAAATACATGGGAGGAATCAGAAAATTATAAAAGCTGGATTACAGCCAATTGTGATTAAATCAGTTATGAAATAATTTTGTTCACATCCAGAATGATAAAAGTAAAGGGAGATTAACTAAAGTAGTTGTCTCTTCTATTTTCTCTGATAAATAAATTGTCCTAAAATTCTAGTTAGTATAATTTTCT
Organism: Bramus lutescens; assembly: GCA_001685075.1. Classification (NCBI taxonomy): domain Eukaryota; kingdom Metazoa; phylum Chordata; class Mammalia; order Rodentia; family Cricetidae; genus Bramus; species Bramus lutescens. Next base: position 86,843 of record LOEQ01008336.1, read on the forward strand.
TTCTTGTTCCTTGATATTCAATAGTTCTTAAATACATTTGTCCAAAAACTTTTCATTATCTTATTCATTACACAGAACTCTACACCACGTTATCGTGAATAATGTGTGGTCAGTGTGTGTGTGGTATCTGTGTCTACTGTAGTGCATGTTCTCCTGTGTATGGGTAGCATGTATGATACCCATCTAAAAACAGAGGCCAGAAGAAATCTTCAAATGTTTTTGTCACTTTGACTTTTTTCTTTGAGAAAAGATTTCTTCCTAAACCCAGGAACCAACAAGCCCTGGAAATCCTCACGTTTTTATTCCCCACCATTCTGAAGTTACAGGTGTGCATGACCACATTCAACTTTTTAAATATATACATGTTTATCAAACAAACAAACCAGTAGCTAACAATAGGCTTGTCTCCACAGCTTGATTTCTGGTATCCAGATGCTACTCATGATGTCACTGCTAATATGACAGTGGATTTCCAAGTTAGTGAGAAGGATTCTCAAACTATCCAGTCTATCTTGAAACAGTACAAAATGAACTATGAGTAAGTCCTGGAGAAATATTCATTTATGTTTCATAATCAGAGTTTGGGGAACTTTGAAATTTTGGGGATGTTTTACTAATCTTTGAGGTTTGGAGGGTAGATTTTATACATGAGTACACTGTATTTCCATCATTTCCAACCCTCTCTCTCCATCCTCCAACTCTTCCAGGGTCCTTCATCCACAGCCTCTGGAATTCATGATGTCATCTTCTACAATTATTGATACACACACACACACACACATCATTACTGAGATCACTTAGCATTGTTCATAGGTACATGTATTTAGGGATGACCACATAGGACTATATAAACTATCAAGGGCCTCATCCCTGAAGAAACGTGATCATCTCTCCTTCAGCAGTTATAGACTTCATATAACTCTTCAAACAGCTAAGTTTGTTCCATCCATGTTGGTGTGTTGACTGCTATGGTCATTATGCAGACCTTGTGTAGACAATTATACTGTTGGGATTTCACGGGTGCAGAAAACTGGTTGTGTCTCGAAGTCATTATCTTTCAGCAGAAATCCTGATCCTGTAGTTCTTACAGTTCTTACACCTTGTCTTCCAAGTCCTCAAAACAAAGTTGAAAAGATTGTATCCTAGATGTACAAACTAGGGCTGGGCACCCCGCAGTTTATCAGCTGTGGATCTTTGCAAGATTCCATCTCTTGCAAAATGAAGCTTCTTTGGTGAGCTAAGTCTATGGGTATATGGATAGGGATTTATAATGTAGTTAGAAGCTATAGTGATTTAGAAGAAATAGCAGTAATAGATCTTCCTCTGGGGCAGTGGTTCCCAACCTGCACATTGTGACTCCTTGGACAAACATTTGTCTCCAAAATTATTTACATTATGATGCATATCAGTAGCAAAATTACAGTTATAAAGTAGCAATAAAATAAATTTATGTTTGGGGTCACCACAATGTGAAGAATTGCATTAAAGGATCACAGCATTAGAAAGGTTGAGAACCACTGCTCTAGGTAGGTTCTATGACCTCTCTAGCCATATGAATTGACTAGGTCTACAGTATCAGTAATGAATTGCTTTCTACTGAATGGGCTTTAAGCCCAACTAGAAAGCTATTTTTTATCCTTAATATAAAAGTGCCAGTGGCCTTGCATGGTAGAATATGCTTTTAACCCCAGCACTCTGGAAGGAGAAGCGGGAGAATCTCTGTGAGTTCAAGGACAACCTACTCTACATAGAAAGACCCTGTCTCAAAAAAAAAAAAACAAACAAATAGCAACAACCATAAAAAGTGGAAGAAATAAAAATGGAAGACAGGAAGGAAGATAAAAGTGTTACTAGGGGATATATTGCCAGATGATCATTGCTATGGTTCATAAATTTTTTTCAAACATGTATGACTGCTGATTGTTTCTCTCCATTGGAAGCTTACATACATCTTCTGATATTATACAATCTAATCCTCAGGGAGAAAGTTTCCAGGTAGATCCAGCAAGTCATGTGTCTGAAGTGTGTAGTGTCTTCAGCAATAGGTCTTACCTATATTTTCTTGGAAGGGTATAACTTTGATCCCCTGACCAACAGCATGAAGAGATGTTACCCTTGTCTGGAACTGAGAGTTTTGTTAATAAGTTAATAAAACAATATGCTTTTCTACAGCTTTTTCAAACATTTTAGTGTTTTAGTTTTCTCTGCTTTCTCCCTTAAACCTCCCCAGGTTAAGCTCTTCTCCCTGTTTATCCTCCTCTCCCTTTCTACTTTCCAGGCTTCTGCATTTATTCCAGATCTACTCACATCTAAAGAATTGGTTCACAAGTAGGAGAGAACATTTGGCATTTGTCTTCCTAGATATTGGTTACTTCATTCAGTAAAATATTTTACAGTTACATCCATACAATGAAACTATTTTAAAATTGGGACTGCCAAACACTAAGGTCCTATGTACAGAAGATAAAATTCAGTTTCTTTCAGACTATTGGAGTACATTTATGGAGGTGTGTAGTGAATGGAGCAGCGGGCTGGCCTGCTTTTTGTCCCGCCCGGCTCCCGCACGGCTAGCTTAGCCCCGGAAATAACAACACACAAACTGTATTCATTTAAGCACTGCTTGGCCAATTATATCTAGTCTCTTCTTTGCTAACTCTCACATCTTGCTTAACCCATATCTANATCAAAAGGCCAAGGCAGTTTCTTTATTAACCAATGAAAGTAATACATAGACAGATGACCCTCCTACATCAGAGGTAATAGGGTTATTGGCAGTTCAGTCTCCATCTTACATTTGCTCTGATCTGAAAAAATGGCAGCAGCCTACATCTTCCAGCTCCATAAGCAGAGGGCTCAGATGTGAACACGCAGGGCAGCCTAAGAAGGGGCATGTCATCATAACTGATGACTGGTCAGGGTTTTGGGACTAATCATAATGATCAGCACTGTCTTCTTTTGTAAATTGACCTGATATATAAAATTATTCATACACACACACACAGAGAGAGAGAGAGAGAGAGAGAGAGAGAGAGAGAGAGAGATCAATAAATTAACTCTATTCTTTAGGAGAGAAAAATTGACCTCAACAAAGGCAAAGCAATAAAACAAGACTTAAACTGCAAAAGAGAGAATTTCAAATACTGAAAGTTACAGGAGTAAGTCATTTTGCCTCATGAAATAGTAAAAGGAAATTATAATTGATTGAACAACAATCATAAGCTGTATACCACTCCAGTCTCTCTATATAGATTTACTCCATAACCAAACTTCTGCCTTTTGATTTGTTCTTCAATGGCTACATCCTTCAGTTTACATAATTAATAAAGACCTGATATCAGTTCCTAGTATTACTTAAATTTCACAAAGAATCTAGTCCAAACTAAAACACAGCAGTGCTCAGACAAATTATATATAATATTATTTGAACAGCAGGATCAAAAATGAAGAGTTCTGTTTTCCTTATTACTCTTCTAACGCAGAAAAAATGTACAATGTTTGACATGACCATAGATGGTAATGTGAACCACTGGAAGACTGAGGCAAGGGGTTGACACCATGCATCTAATCAGATACTGCCCTTTCCCTCTTGAGTCCTGCAGGCCTCTCTTATCTGAAGTGGCCTTGTAATGAGAGCCTCACAAGTGTCATTTTATCTGACACACAGAGAGTTTCTTGTTTCCTGTATCAAAAAGCAAAATGCTATACTACTTACTAAAATTAGATTTATCTACTTACTACAGTGTTTCTAGAAAGTGTCTCAATTTAGTTTCAGACATGTGGAAGACAGGTAATTAAATATCTCCCTCATAAATATAAATATGAAAAGATATCTGTAAAAACAAATAACATTTAAAATTCTCTACCCAAGTACATAATTTTATTTGCATATGTATTACTTGGTATCAGTCCATAACAGAGGAGAGTTCTAAAAAAAAAAAAAAGCTTAGCTGACTAAAGCCACAGAAATTGGCTGGACACAATAATTCACTTAGCCTAGACACTCTTTATTAAACAGGGCACACAGACCATTATTCAGTCTAAGGCACCTATGCATGGTATTTTTTAATTTTCAGAAAATTAAGCTACTAAAACTGACTTGATTTTATAGTAGCATGTTAGTTTCTTTTTATTTATACTTTTACAAAGTCATGAAAGATCAAATACAGAGTAAAAATAATAAGTATGTACTAAGAAGCCCAAGCAGACTGGCAAATGGGAAAAATACACATACTTAATTGGGAGCCAGGGGGGCAGACACCACATTTCAATTGCAGCTAAAACCATATATGTTTTTAAATAATTTTTTGCATTGAGATAATCACTAGCACTGTCTTTTCTCTGATCAAAAATTAAAATTAGAAAATAAAATTATTCATAAAAATTAATTCAGAAACAAGCTGTTAATTCAATAAAACTTAAGTGGTACAATAGAATAAAATCATAATAACAACTCCACAAGATTATATGGAGTTTCAAGGTACAAGTATATAAACTCACACAGTGACATTCCAGATTTTAGGTCAATGCTTGATTACCTAATAATATTTATCCAGATGCAAATTCATGTATCAAATGTAAATATGTCATGTTAAATACTTGTCTCAATCAGATAAAGCTAATGACTTACTTAGAGTGCTATTCCATTCAGTTTTCTTACTACTCTGAATATACACCTGTTATTTCTTAGACATGTGAGCTTGGCTGCAAGAGATAAAGATCATGGTTTATAAAAATAAAATAAAAATGAATAGGGGAGTGGTAGGAAAAACATTCTGAAGCAAAACTGCCTGTGCCCAGGCTCATCCAAGTCAGTCATTTGTCACTATCTAAAATGTGATATTAAAGGAGCTATTTCACAGGATTTTTATGAGGAGTGACTGATTCTACAGGGTTGGTTCCTTTCATTAGCTCAGGAAGAGGAAAGGTCACTTATGCGCATGTGTACATAAGCTCTCACACACAAACACATTCAGTGCAATGGAGAACTGAAGGCTCTTATCAAATGTTCTTCCTCTCTCTAGAGAACAAGCCTACACCATAAAGTTTATTTTTCACTGTATGATATTCCTCAGACATTAGGAAATCCATGTCATCAAATCCAGAGCTCAGTGGACATGGTAACCCAATTAGGAAACTATCAAAATCCAACTTTATAAAATCTAAAAGTATATTTTTTAAAACAGCTCTGCTATAAAATGGTCATCAAGGGAGCCCAGACTTGTATAAAACAAGATAACAACAAGCTCCCCCTTCTCTCTCTCTGTCTCTCTCTATCCTCTCTTTCTCACTCTCCCCCCCTCTCTCTCTCTTCACACACACACACACACGCACATACACATATACACACATGGCAGTTAGACACTGGCCCATAGATATCTCACCTTTCTTTTATACTATCTAAAAGTAGCCTTGAAATTATGGCAGGGGAGAATAGAATGAGGTGGGAATTCCAAGCAGAAATAGAGGGAAAAAGAAGGTGGAGTCAGAGAGACACCATGTAGCTGCCAAAGGAGTAACATGCCGTCACTGGTAAGCCACAGCCTAGTGGCAATACATAGATTAATAAAAAGGGAGTTATTTTAAGATGTAAGAGTTAGCTAAAAATATGCTTAAGCTCTTGGCCAAACAATGTTGTAATTAGTACAGTTTCTGTGTTATTATTTGGGTCTGGGTGGCCAGGAAATGAACAAACAGTCTCTGTCTACACATGAGTTCAAGAATAAGTTCATGATCCTGAATAGTAAATCCACAAACAAAAAATACATTAAAATATTTATACACGTAATGAAAAGAGCACGTTTGAAACAAAGTTGAAGTATTTTGGATTCTAATTCCCAACTCCAAATACACAGATACTTTAACTACAGGGATGGCAACATGGATGGGTGAGGAAAGGAGTTTGCTGATGTGTCTGTCTGCCTGAGTTTGGTCTCAGACATCCACATGAGAAGAGAGAACTGACTCCTACAAGTCCCCCTTGGCCTCTACACACAAAAAACACACATGCATGCATGCACGCACATATGCATGCACACACTCATAAATAAACAAATGAATGTATAAAAAGTTACAGATTATAAGCATATAGTATTTCTGAGCAATAGCTTCCTTATTTGTTATATGAACAGGATCAAACAATGTATATAAAACAGAATCTGGACCATGTTCAACACATTTAGAGCAGAGTACAAGAGAAAATTTAAGAGTTAGTAGTTTGATGTGTTTAGAAGTTTGGGAGAAAAGTCAACACAGAAATTTCAATACAGACCTTATGTGGCCAGAAATACTCCAATCTATAAGATCTTGGAAATAGTGAAATGAATTGATGCAAGAAGAGATGAAAATTGAAAGTGGAGGAATAAACTTTTTGACCCCAACAGTTTCACCCTCTCAATGACTTTTTCTGACTCTTTTTTTTTGCCCCCTCAAAATCACCCTAGCCACTCATATTCTAGCTCTATCATTAATAATGTATTTGAACACATTGTGCCTTAGGTTTTGTCACCAGTCAAATGAGGGTAAAAATTTCTTGTAAAGATGAAGTGACTTAATGAACATAAAAGTTTAGAAAAATACTTAGTTTGTGCTAAGTGCTGAATTCCCAGTTTTATTATCATCATTGTTTTTATTCGACTTTCTCCCCAAATTTCAAAAGCTAAGCAATAAAATCTGTTTTGTAGATTTGTGCATGAGAATACTCACTGCTGCCTGTGTGTACTTTGGAAGCTAGGTGCATTATATAGATACAGTCTGAGTCAGATGTATGGTTTCAAACATGCCACTAGTTCATTGAAAGTGAAAAAAACAGTAGAAATAATTACTTTTATTTAACTAAATATAGAGCAAATGTTACTATTTAAGCATATAAGCAATATCAACCATATTAGTGATTTATTTTACATACAAATTCTTTGAAATATCATGCATAATGTACATTTACTATAATCTTTACTTCTGGGCAAGTGTGTTATAAGTTCTGGATAGCAACGTGAATCCAGAACTATCATAATGGTAGACATAGCCCAGATAGATGAGGAAACAAAAACCACACAATACTTTAAAGGAGATGACTAGGGCAAAGCAATCAGGAAATGGGATTTGTTTTAGATAGAGGAGAGGAAGAGGCACTTTCCTGCAAATGAAAGATAAATGTTCTCTTTCCTGTGATAAAATGTTCATGTGATAAGTGTGTTTTATCATTCTGCTGTCAAACAGAATTCTGATGCACGATCTACAAGAAGAGATAGAGAAACAGTTTGGTGTGACTGATGAAGTCTCAGGCAGGCACAGTTATGCAAAATACAATGACTGGGGCAAGGTATGGTGAACAATGCCTAGTATAGTCTTTTTTAAATGACTGTGTTCTTTTGCCTAAGGCAATTTTCCTTTATTTTAATTCTTTGAATTTGATTTTGTTCTTAAGGTTGTTTCTTGGACTGAAAAAATTGTAGAGAAATATCCTGAAATGGTCCCAAGAATCAAAATTGGATCAACTTTTGAAGATAATCCGTTATATGTTCTCAAGGTAAAAATAATTCAAGAACCATTAATTAGCTTGTTATCTTAAAACACGGGCACAAAAGTCACTTAGTGGTAGCTGAGATAAATTTAAATTTGAAAATAATTTCATTTTTTGAAAATTTAAACTCTGGATGTCAATTCAAGAACATATATTACAATCTCTGATGCAATCAAAAACATAGGAACATGCACTTACTAGAGATTACATAATGAACAACCCAAGAAGTATAACTCTGTTATAATGGTTTGCAGTGTCCCTGTATACATACCTCTTTTCAATCTATTAAGATGGAATGAAACTAGTGAATGAATATTATGATGAAAAAGTTAAATATCACACATGTGTAAGACCAGAGCTTACCAGAGCTCAGGATTCATGAAGGAATCACCACTCAACTAGTACCAGACTCTGTAAACACAAAGATTCTGCTCCCTGGCAGCTCATTAATAACTAGGAAGGCATCCACATCATATATCTCCATTAATCAGTGTATACATCCACCCAAACTAAATCTGAACTCCATTTAAAACAGAACCCTTTCAAATACCAGATGCAGATCCTGTACCTTACTTAACATACAGTACCAGGCCACTCAACATACAGTACCAGGCCACACCCCAGGCTAAATGCTTCCAGTTTATGAACTATCTTTAAAATTCTTAGCACAGAATATTAACAATGGAGTACGGGAAACAATATATAGTGTGGTTGCTATTTTATTTTTGCAGGAAGATAGATTTTTTTGATACAATTTTGAGTTTGCTGCATACCCCAGGCTGACCTGAAATGCAGGAGTGCTGGGATTACAGGTATGCTTGTGACATCCTGTCTGAGAAGAGGTTGTAGGTTTTAATTTTTTATTACTTGTGTGTGTGTGTGTACATGTGTGTAGTTGCATGCATGTCATGGAACATGTAGATGACAGAGGCCAACTTTCAGAGTCAGTTCTTCCCTTTCATCATATGAGTCCTAAAGACTGAATTCAGGTCATCAGGCTTAACATCAAGTGCCTTTTTCCACTGAGCCTTCTCACTGACACTACATTTCATTTACTGAAGATATGTTTTATCCTTAATAGGATGTATTTGCTTGGATAGCTGCATATGAATATGTACATGTGAATGTTGGTATCCAAGGGAGTAAAAGGAGGAGTCAGTTGCCCTGAAGCTGGAGTTTCAGGCAGTTTTGAGTCACTAGATATAGGCTCTGGGAATAGAACTCAGGCCCACTGTGAGACCAGCACTTTAACTATTTTTCTATCCCCTGACTGTGTTGTTTTTGTTTTGTTTGCTTATTAGAAAACCTTAAAAGCAACTTGAAACCTTGAAAAAATTTTCGAAAAAAAAATTGTCCTGTAATAGATGAAGAATTATATATAGATAGAATAGCTGCCATCATCTTCCCTGAAGACAGTAAACATAAGCATGGTTCATGTTCAACAATAGACAAGGAAAACAATTGTTTGAGAAAATGAATTACTGAATGATAAAAAACTAAAAAGTGAACTAATGCAAAATAATTCCTTACTTTAACAGATTGGGGAAAAGATGGAGAAAGAAAGGCTATCTTCATGGACTGTGGCATTCATGCAAGAGAATGGGTCTCCCCAGCTTTCTGTCAGTGGTTTGTCTATCAGGTAAGTGAACCAATCACAATAGGCTTCTCTCTACTGGTCTTCAGACTTTCCTGACTGACAACATTCCTTTCCAAAAGTGTGATGTTCCACCTAATTAGAGAAATCTCCATTTTCCTCTGCCAGCACATACAGGCCTGAGTTTTATTCATCATTTTATAAATTCTTAAACTCTACCTGAAAGTTTATCATAATGAAAACAACTTCTTTTAGCTGTAATACTGACATTTATCCTGCAGTTATATAATAACCTGATACCTCTTTTATGCTATAAACTGAATTTTTTTCTTTGATAAACTCAGAACATAAATTTTTAGTTTGCTTAACTTATTTCATTGGTCATATACAAACGTGCGGTTTTCCTACTTAACTTCTTTCCAACTGAGAAACAGCTTGTATTATACTAATAGATCTAGTTTGTATGTTTCTGAATATCTACTGACAATGTATTTGACACATCCTATTTTAACTTTCTCCACCAACTATTTCACATAGCACTTTGAAACACACACAGCAATAATTGTTGGACCCACAGATATGTTCACTAGGAAAGATGCTGCATAGTATTTACTTATAACTTTGGTTATCTTGACAATTCCAGCTAAAGGCCAAAACCCCCTCTTAACCAACAAACAAGGACAAAGCATTATGACTGCAAGGAATTTCCTACATCCTGTCAATCTCAGCCCTGGGACAGCCACACAGAACTAGATTGAGGCTGTTCTGGGCTACATGGTGAGATCTTCATATACACTTCCTCTCTCCCTTTGTCTCTGTCTCTGTCTCTGAAACACACACACACACACACACACACATAAGCATGCACGTGTCTTGAGAGGAATTTTACAAGAATGGGGAGGGGTTTTGTTTGTTTTTGTTTCTGAGAATTTTGATAGCCACAGAAAGCTCATATAATTGTGGGAATTTATGCCAGAAAATAGAAACACTGACAGGCCAATATTTGAATTTGTGACATTCAAATTTCTGATTTATCATTATTGTTAGAAATTGAACCGAATGTTTTGTGATTGCTAGGAAGCATATACCATTGCCAGAGATTTTTATTGATTTTGTGAGACCAGGAGAATGACTGAGTCAGTAAAGTGCTAGCTGCACAAGCATGAAGACCAGAATTCAATCCCCAGTATCTATGTAAAAAATAATGTGCAAAGTGCATGCTTTCAATCCTAACACTGGGGGAGGGGACTCAGATAGGGCAGAGACGAATGATCCTTGGCATCTTCTGGCATTAACTCTTGCTAAATGGTTAAGCTCTGAGTTCAGTGAGAATAGAGAAAAATTAAGGCAGTCACCTGAACCTACTGTCAATCTCGGTCCTTCACTCCCAGGTGCACACAACACACCTGTACACACATGCACATGTGAATTTCTCTGGCTTGGAGGTATGAATCAACAACAGACCACATGCTTGATATGTGCAAGAACTTGGGTTGAATCTACAGCACAGAAAAGGATTTTTTTCTTCAGTCATATTTATAAATATTTATGAATCTTCTCCAATGTTCCTGTCTCTCTAGGTTCACAGACTTGAGCTCTACTTATTTAAGGGACACTAGACAGTTACCTTATCAAGTACCTGGCGTTATCTCCTTCCATTTGATTGTAGTTTTTCTGTGGTTATACAGGCTACATCTGGCAGTTTCCATTATGGATAATTAAGTGAACCTTTGAAGAATGTTCATTTCAGTTCATGTCCCTGCATTTATTAAGTGCTTTTTCCTTATAATCTATATGGGTCATTTATCCTTAAGTACTTTTTAAAAATGTTTAAAATCTTGTAACCTTGGAAAACAACGCAAAGAGTGGTTGCTATGGCTAATAGGATCTAGCTTTCTCAATAGCAACCTCACTTTCTATCCCCTCCAGGCCACTAAGAGTTATGGAAAAAAAACAGAATCATAACCAAACTCTTGGACCGGATGACTTTTTACATTCTGCCTGTATTCAATGTAGATGGGTATATTTGGTCATGGACACAGGTACTGCTCTCTATATATATACACTTGTTGCATTTAAGAAATGTATTAGTCACTGATTTTAATGCACATGTATTGTTGCTTATTATGTTTAAGGTTTCGGTGACTATTTGATTCCAATTCAGAAAAGTAACTTTTTAAATTTTTAAGTAAGATTTTTTCTTTAATCTTTAAGAATTTCATACAATACACTTTTATCTTCTTTATTCCCCACTCTCATCTCTTTCCAGAATCACTTTCACATCCATACTCACCCGACTTCATGTTTTCTGTCTCTCTTAAAAAACGAAGCAAAACAAACAAAAAACATGGAATCCAGTTTGTGTCAGCTGACTACTCTGGAGTATGGGGCTTACCCTGGAGTGCTTGATACACCCAGTATCATTAAAGAAAACCGACTCTCTTTTCCCAGCAGCAATCAAATGTCAGTAGCTCCTCTGTTAGGGCTGGACTTCCTGCCTACCTCCCCACTTGATGCTGAACTTTTGTCTGATGTATCCAGTGCAGATCCAGTGCATGCTGTCATGTCACCATGAGTTCACGTGTGTCTGCCCTGTTGTGTCTAGAAAACAGTTTTCTTGTTGTCAGCCACCTCTTCTGGCTCTTCACATTCTTTCCAATCTCTCTTCCCCCTGGGAAAGGGAATGGTGTGATACAGGTATCCCACTTAGGAAAGTACCATTTAGGGCTGATCATTCCCAAATTTCTTATGTTCTGCCCACTGACCAATTGTGATGTTCTGGTTGCAAGGGTATTACTAAAATAATATGAATGTTTTGCTTCTTTCCAAGGCAGGTAATGGTCATTTTCAAATACAGAAAACTAATCAACCATTTTCCATAAACTTACGGAAAATTTTCATCAATGCTAAAAACAGTAAGATTAAAAATTGTGTCTAAAAATTAGATATTGTAAGAAAGCATTTCTTTATAATAAAGGAGATCAGGTAAGCTATAGAGATTTCAAATAAACTGTAGACACATACAGAGAGAATCTGAGATGGTGACACTGAATCGCACAGCTGCACATGTCCACACTCTGATGTACCTTCTGTCAGGACCGAATGTGGAGAAAAAACCATTCCAAGAATGAGAATTCTACCTGCACTGGCACTGACCTCAACAGGAACTTCGATGTCTCATGGAGCTGTGAGTTGCAGATTTGTTGTCAAGAAAATGATTTTGCATTTAGACCATGAGTTTAAATAAACTATTTATTTCAGCAATAATATAGATCCCCTGAGTTAGTGTTGATTTCCTTATCTTTTAAATAGAAGATAATCATCAGTACCATGGAAAGATTTTGAAGGTTTTCTGTGGGAGGAAACAGGAAGCAATGATGCAGATCTATTGAGCCACCTCTTACTGAACATTAAAACACACACACACACACACACACACACACAGATATTTTGGTGATTTGGGTAATTTTGGGCCTTACCACTTTTTAACTTTATAGAAGTTGAGAAATACCAGTGGTTAAAACAGACATACAAGTAATGATTCTTCAGCTGTTCAATGAAGAACAATTGGGGATGAGAGCAGTTAAAATGTATATTAGGGATACAGTGACCAGTTAGACCTGTTACTTCAGACAATGCATTCATTTCTACACACACAATTTTATCATTGCAGACTTTAGAGAGACCATACCTCTGCCTCCATTTGTGCAGTTCTTCTTTACCTCCTTTGGTTTGTAAAAGGTTACCATACATTTTAACTTTCTTCTACTGTAATGAATATTGAAATAGCAGCAGTGATCCCTAATCAATAGACAGACTTCTCCTGAAAGAAACTGAAGAAACCTGGGCTCAAGCCAGGAGATTTATGCCAGTTCTCAATAGTCAGAGCTGGGGTTGAATGGAAGCTGGTGTAGTTCTAGGCTCCTAAGCCTTGGGATGCTTGCGTTTTTACTATGACCTGAAAAAGAATGACAAATAAAGCAAAGAATATTTCCACAGTCTATGGGACATATGTCCACAAAACCTCTAATGACCATGTAACCAGAGATAGCTCATGTCTTATACATTGGGTGATCCAGAAGAGGCAGGGGTGGTGTTAGTGGACAATGCATTGTGATCTCATCCACATTTCTTCTGTAGCTTCTTCAAACACCACAAACCCATGCCTGCATGTCTACAGGGGCCCTGCAGCAGAGGCTGAAAAAGAGACAAAAGCTGTCACTAACTTCATTCGAAAACACCAGACACCAGACACCAGACAGAAAGAGATCCAAGATAATTTTCCTTATTAATAATCTGAAAAAATAAATTCTTCTACTATATAGAAAACACAAAGAATATTATAGTGCTCTGTCAGTAAGAATATGATACCATTTTAAATCAGTGATCCACTTATTTGATCATATAAGCTTTAGAAAGAACACCATAAACAAATAGTTAACCTGCACACATAGGTAACTCTCTTGAATTACTATAGAAGAAAAGATGGGCAGCATACAAGGTCGGGTGTCCCAAATTACATAGTAGCTAGCAGACATAGTTAACGCTGTGACTCAGACATTTCAAAACAACTTAAGAGAAATTTGGGTCATTGAAGGCGTAAGTCATAAACAATCCCACACCAGTTGGGATTTAAAGGGGTATTTA
>LOEQ01008337.1:16937-36376 GCA_001685075.1 Bramus lutescens
AAAATCGCAGCAGATTCCAACCACTCTCTTGTGTGCTGTGTCTGTCTGTCATTCGCTGAACTTGTGCCTTCCTGTTACCAAGACCCTGCTTCTCCCATGGTTGAGTGGCTCCCCTGAGCCGGTCCGTGGCAATGGTTCTTGCGCTTGTCAGTAATTTTTATGTCTCTAGGAGTGAAATGGGAGGAAATGGGCCTTTGAGAATTACGGAGACATCCTTGTCTCTGGTGTGCTTAATTCGGGGACTAGGATACTAGGCTTTCATGGTCACCAAGCCTCCATGAGTCAGTGGCTTGCCATTTCGTCTTGAGAACTCAAAGATTGAATTTCACAGGGTAAATTTTGAAAGGGGGAGTTACTGTAGAGAGAAAGCCTAAAGAGGAGGAGAATTGTTGATGAGAGGAAGTGAGCAGAGCTCCTGGGCAGTGGAAGGGGTCCCAAGAGAAGATTGGCTGCTGAGAGGCTTTGCCTAGAGGTTAATATGACTTCTCATGGAGGAAGCAAATTGGCTTTTGAAATGACTGGGCTGAGATAGGGGGCAGTGAGTTCATTAGCCCAGATTATCTAATCACAGATCCCCACGAGGTGTCTATGTGCCTCTCTGTCCCAGAAACAGTACTGAGATTCTTGTGAGCACCTCCAAGGACCAATGAAGTATCTGACTGTGCAGAGCTTCCAGGAAGCTCATTAGGCTGTTGTTCTAAAGAAAGACAAACAACAATCCAAGGACACAAACCAACACATGTCTGACTTTTGGTCAGGACAGAACTGTCAACAGAATGAAGGATGCTTCTGACCACAGCAGAACAGCTTGTTTGCAAGATCTCTTTCCCTTAACTACCTAGCAAGTTTCTTTCTCTTATTCTCATCCCTAGGTTTAATACGATTAGTCAGGAATTATAAATTCCCAAGAAGAAATTCTAGAAATATATAGTTCTCATAAAAATAATAATATTAATTGTCTGCCATGTTTTATAACATCCAATATGTTATAAGTGGCCACAATGTTCTTCTTATCGTTACCACTTTTAGTTACTTACAGTTTTATATTTACTTTTTAGTAAATAAACTAAAAAGTACTTAAGAGGGTAGACATAATGCTACATACCTGTAATTCAGCACTTTAGAGGCTGAGGCAAGAGGATCAGAAATGCCAAGCCAGTCTCTGGTATGTGGCAAGATCCTGTCTCCAAAATAGCAATGATAGTAATAACTTACAACCTTACATTTTAAGTGTACAGCTCAGTAGTGCAAATATGTTTATACTATGAAACATCTCCAGAACCTTTTCATCTTACAAAAACAAAAACCGTACTCACCAAACAAAAATCTCATTTTCCCCTTCCCAAGACCTTGACAAGCACTATTCTGCTTTCTTTGTCCATGAATTTGTCTACTTAGACACTTTATATAAATAGAATCCTACAATATTTGCTCTTTTGTAACTAGCTTATTTCACTTAACATAATGCCCCAGCCATGTTGCCTGTGACAAGTTATCATGTTCGGGATTCGGTTGGCACAATAAATAACTGGGCCAGCTCAAGAATAACAATTGTATTTTAATGGTTGTAAGGGGAAAACTCACGCTACAAGAGGGGGAGGTCGACTTCCTATATGTCCAGCGGGCACCACGCAAAGAGAGAGCCACGCATCTGGGTCCTCCCAGTTTTCCTTCCTGGAGTCAAGGTCGCCACACCTTGGTGATTGGTTGACAGAGTTTCCACATCATTATCATGTGCTTTTTAAGACTTCATAATATTCCATTCTGTGTTCATGCCACATTTTATTAACATATCCATCCATCCCTCAATGTTTGCGTTCCTTCCACCTCTGTTTACAAGTATGCAAATATCTCTCTGAGACTCTGACGCCGTGGACAGATACCAGACCACGTAGCTAGCCCTACCTTTATTTTCCAAGGAACCACCATTCTGTTTTTCATAACATAGCATTGTTTTGCATCCACAGTGCTGGGGGGAGGGGGTTGAGACTTCCACATTCTCATCAGCAGATTTCACTTTTAGCTTTTGTTCTCTGTCTGTCTGTCTGTCTGTCTGTCTGTCTGTCTGTCTCTCTGTCTCTCCTCTCTCCCACTCTGTGTCTCTGTCTCTGTGTGTGTGTGTTCTGTGCGCATATGTGTGCACATACAGAAAGGACAGAGTCATGCTCTATAGCTCCTATTTTCTGAGACAGGCTCTCTCACTGAACTTGGGGCTCACCAAACCCAGCCTTTACGTTGGTGGTGGGGATCAGAGGCAGGTCCTCAGGCTGCTCAGCAGGCACTTTGCCCACCGAGCCATCTTCCTAGCTCCCAGATTTATTTTTAATAGTGGCCATCCTACTAGTATAAAATAATATCCTTGTGGGTTTTATTTGTGACCCTCTGATGGTTACTGATGTCGGACATCAATTCATGTGTTTGTTGGCCACTTTAGAGAAGTGTTATTAGAGTTACAGCATAAAGAATGGTTTATTAGACAATAAGCCACAACAATAGCCCTACAGGACTATGGTAAAGCTAAGGAGATCCTATCACATAGTGGCATGGTAATTATTGTGCATATGGTGTTTATTTGTGTGTTTGTGATGTTTGTGTTCACAGTTGCTTATAAAAGTATAGCACATATGTAACAAGTATGATCTTGGTAATTATAGCAACAATGGTCCTTGCTTATTACTTACTGTCTTAGTTAGGTTTTCTGTTGCTATAAAGAGACACCATTATCACTGTATGTTTTCCTTATAAAAGAAAATATTTAATTGAGGTGGCAACTTACAGTTCAGAGGTTCAGTCTATTATCATCATGGTAGAGAGCATGGTGGCATGCAGGTAGACATGGCACTGGCTACATCTTGATCAGAAGACATAAATGGACTGAGTGTCACACTACCTCCAACAAGGCCACACCCACTTCAACAAGGTCACACCTCCTAAAAGTGCCACTCCCTTTGGGAGCCATTTTCTTTCAAACCACCACACTTACTACACTTTCTTCTTATTTGACTAGAGTACACTTATTAAAAGGAGTCTGTGAAACATTCTGCTCTGTCTGCCAGCAGCAGTCTCTTATGTCTTCTGTTTACCATGTATTTTGATTTTATCAAAGGCCACATGAACAGAATGACCTGTACCACCTAGGTTTATGTAAGTACACTCCACAATGTTCCCACAACAATGTGAACCATGGCTATTGTCTCTGATAGTCTGTGTCATCAGAAAACCTGCACGAAATGTCACAGGTCATGAGATAATCTCTGAGTTTACATTCTAGAGAATATAATTTTGTATTCTTCATCAAGTTTGAAGGTACTATAAGTTATTTGATACCTTTTAATAATAATCTTACAGTTACCACTCTCTTTCCACCTTATTTTCTGAGACAGGATCTCACAATGTAGCCCTGGCTAGCTCAGAACTTTCTATGTAGACTAGGATGGTTCCAACTCACAGAGATCTACCTATTTGCCTTTAGAGCACTAGTATTAAAAGTGTATGCCAAACTTATTCTCTATGATCAAAGAGTTGAACAACTATTACAAATGTGACTTCTTAGTCATTTATAAAAATCCAAAGAATAGACACAAGTGGAATATATCTCTAAAAATGAATGCCCAGTATTTTTAATTATAAGTACTTAAAAGAAAATGTGGCCAAATAGTTGACAGTGTCCCCCAAAGATACAGTTATTGTCCTCATTGGCATTTATTTTAAAAGATTAAAGATACAACTATCAAAATATTTATAATAATATTTCTAAAAGATATTAACTACGATTTTTAGTTTTATATTTGAAGCAGCTCCTGTGAGTTTTTAAATCAGAAGGGTAGTAAATATTTTTCAAAGAAGCTTTCTGTTTCCTGTCAAGGAGATCACTTTCAAGGAGTGGCCACACAGTCATCTGCATTTGCCTTGACTGCAGATGCCTTAAATGTTCATGTTCCATGGCTAAAGCCCAGGCTTCTCAAATTAGAATGCCTTGGTAGTATAATCAAAGAATTGGGGATTTTAAACAAATACCCTAGATGATTATTCTATAACAAAGAAAAAAATTAGGAAGGATGGCAAGACTCCTTCCATGGTTTTATCTTGACCAGGGAGGGGAAATGCTGCGTTTAGACCAGCCATATGTGAACTAGAAAAGGAAACTGGCTGTTGCCGATATAAACTTGTCATTAAGTCCATGCCCCCTAGTGATCAAGCAGATAAAACCAGTTCACCTTTGAATGATTGTTTAAAAACAGTAAGTTGTGATCCAGTTTTCTCTCAAGTGAAACCATTGATTACATAAAATGCAGCAAGCATACCAGGACTTTCTAGACTCCAGGAATGGGGTTAGGTGATGAGATACTCGGAAGGCTATCTCAAAGTAACCTATTATTGCTCACACAGTTTCCTCTTGTGACTAATAACTGTAGTCAAAAAAAAATGATACTGCCATGGCTAACTGAGGCTCAGTCACTCTGGGTACCAGTGTAGAACTCATTTTTATTAGGATATCAATGCACCAACAGGTGGGAGTTGGTTAGAGGGTGCTTGGGGAGGCTTTCCATCTTCACAGATGCCTATTTACAGCTGGAGCTCTAGTTAACACTTAAAGCCAACAGGAAAGAGGTGCAGCTACTGGCAGCTGGGAAGGCCCAAGGAGGCCTGGGGGAAGGCACTGGCAATGTCTAGTTCACTGGTATCTAACGTCAAGTACACTAAGACCCATTATCAAAAGCCAGGGCTCATGAACTCGGGACTATCAAAGGCTCTCGGGACAGATCAATTTGTTCTATAGCTTAGGTTCTTGGACCTGTTGCTCAGTGGAAGGCCCTGAATTTGATCCCCAGCCTAATAAACAAAAACCAAAAGCAACAACAGCAACAAAAATCTAGATTCTTACTCTAATATTCAAAGTCCCATAAAGAATTTTTGTAGGGATTAAATAGTGTAATTCGAGTAAAAGTACTTGGAATTGTGAATGGCACCACTACAGATCCCTCCAAATGCTAGTATTTGTATTATTTTAACATGTCACTTCACAGAGACATAAAGCTGAAGAGGACCTACCATGTTTGTGCTTGGCCACACTGCCCCCCAGGGGATCAGAAGATGGAATCCTGCTGCTGGCACAGTACTTACAGTGGCATCAGTGAGCAGAACTTATGGACTCCCTGGGTCTTGGTATAAGGAAGTTGTCTCGAGTAAGGGCCTAGAATCTCTTGAATTACCATCAGCAGAGCAGACAGTGGCCCCACGCTTCATGAGGCCCTACAGAGGCCCAAGGGTGACTTCAATCACCAAGCCAGCTTACCTCTCCACTCAGAATTTTTAATTTTGTTTGATGTTTCTGAGAGAAAGAAAAGGGAAGAAAGAAGATGTACTTCATCTTCTGTAATACAGCCTAGCACAAACATAATCACCCTTTCAGTAAGAATTTAGAATTCCTCAGTTGAAATGAAATTACACAGTTCACATACTCAAGGCATTTTTTTCCTAACTGCTCAATCAGCAAAGATCAGACTTTCAGGGAAACTGAAGCCACAGTATGAAAGCTGGGTAGGTTTGTTAGATTTTGGTCTGCTGTTAAACATCTCTACTTATCTTACCATTAGAGTAGACTTGGAAGATCAGAAAATGCATGAAAAGCCCTCATGATGTCACGTAAAAACTATAGCAAAAGTTGATGAGGGAAAGTTATTTTCTAAACAAAGAAAGGACTAACTTTTCAATTTTCTAAGACTGAATGGACCCAAGTACTTCTGGGTCCATTCTCCACTCTGGACCCCGATTAGGCACAAATCACACCCAAACACTAATTTCCCAGTAGAAACCTAACACAAAGAGATCCTTTATTAAGCAAGACAAAGAGACAAAGTGGCTGGATCTGAATTGAGCAGAAACGGCAGCAAATAGCTTTGCAAGGGTTGATTTTAAGAGAGAAAAAGGAGAGGTCTGTGTTAGGACGGGCAAGGACATGTTGGTAAGCTCTGATTGGGTATTTTAATTAGGTTAGTCAAAATAAAGAATTTTGAACGCTGGATCTTGATCTTTTGATAGTTGAACCTTGGTGGTCAGTCTCAAGAATGAGTCAGTGGCCAAATAGGGAACAGACCTTGGAGTTTAGGAATGTAATCTGACAGTTTAGCAAGGGGAGAAGGGGAAAAGGCAAAACCTGCTGGCGCTATGTTTGCCATGCTCAGGCCTTCTAGAGCCCTTCAAAGACAATGTCTGAAGTAAACATTTACATAATACATAGAGTGTTATATGTCAGTGCAATGTGGTGTCTCTATATCCCCAGTCACTATCGTGAGGATTCTAATTGTAGTTTTTCTTTGTTTTGTTGTGGGTCTCTTGTAGCCAAGGTAACCTTGAACACGGTCCTCTCCCTTCTGCCTCTTGTGTTGGGATTTCAAACTTACATGACCACCCCTGGAAAAATGCTGCCTTTCTTAATAATAATAATAAGTAAATAATAATAAAAACTCTGCCAAAGTTGGCACTAGGAAGAAGATTGCTATGCAGGAAGGAACTGGATTTTGCATGTCCCTGGATTTGTCTTCCCCTAGCCTAGAATGGAGGGGACGGCTTCCTAAGCACAGGCTATAGACTGATCTGATCCCTGAGCGCTCCCCTGCCTTAAACGGCAGTTTCTGAGAGCCAGCCTGTGGGTGCTGATGCTCAAAGCCAAAGTACACAGATCTCGAGTAAGTCCACAGGTCTCAACTCCAAAGGCTAACCACAAGAAGGGAAAGCTGTCCTGTGGGACGCGCAGCACTGATGTCCCTTTGCAGGGGCAGTTTGTGTCTCTGTTGAGGTCTGGGCTAAATGGTATGAGAGCAAAACCCACTTAGTACAGTATCCATAAAAGTAGGACTGTGCAGTCATTTTTTATCATAAGTCATCTTAAAAATTGAGTCAAAAATCAATAAAAAGTGACAAAATTCTTAGAAATGAAAGAGCAATGAATCATTTCTGTAAACACAGAGAAAGAGATAGAAAGAGAGAGAAGGTGGGGATGCAAGCAATCACGGGCCTTCACAATTAAGAACAGTTGACTGCTTTAAAGAGGACCGGGCCTGGTTCCCCGAAGCCTTGTGGAGCAGCTCTCAATGGCCCAGAGCTCCAACTTCGCACTCCTGTAGCTCCTGCAGGCTGCTGCCCTCGTGACACACATCCCCCACAGAGTCACAAAAATAAAGTGCATCTTAAAAGAAACTACATTCTTAAAAAGCCGACCATGACTAACCATGGAACTATTAAAGCTGTGGCAGAGTTAATCATTTAATGATTTTTGTGGGAAATCATTTTTGCTGTCAAAAATTGCAAGTTTAAACAATAGCTTTCTATTTTATGAAACTAGATGTTTTTCACTGACATGATTTAGTACAAGGTATTTATTACCAAATATCTTAGCACCACAGAAATTTCATTCGATTCTTATACTTTTGGTTAGTGAAATCACCTCAAGCTACATATTATTCTTTTTTAAACACTATTGTTTATTTATTCTTTGAAATTTCATGGGTATATGCAATGTATTTTGATTCTCCTTCCCTCCAGTTCTTTCCATGAACCCCCACCATAATGACCTCCCAACTCCATGTCTTTTTTCCTATTTAATTTAATGACCCACTGAGTGCAGTTAGCGCTCCCATATGCTCATGGGTGTTGGGTCATCTATTGGGGCATGGGAAACCTACCAGTGACCACATTCCCATAGGAAAGTAACTTTCCCTCCCTCATCATTCATCAGCTGCCAGTATGCTCCCAATTGGGTTGTGGTCTCAGGAGCCTCCTCCTGCTGGAATTTTGACTGGCTTGATCTCACGTGGGGCTTGTGCATGTCATCACTTCCCAGTTCTCCTCCTCATCCTTCAGCGCTCACAATCTTTCTGTTTCCCCTTCCTCAGTGTCCCCTAAGCTGTGGATGCGGGAGGTTGATGTCAATGTCCTATCTGCGGCTGGTCACTCAGAGTCACTTATTCTCAACTCTTTAACCAGTCTTGATTCTCTTCATTGACCACTACTGCAAAAGGAAGTTTCTCTGGCCAAGGTTGAGAGCTGCACAGATCTATGAGTATAAACGTAAATATTTAGAAGGCAATTTGACATCATGATCATTTAGAAGACATGGAGGTAGGGCCTATGACCTCCCCAGACATGCTTTTCATCAGGCTCATGGGACCAGGCATGAAATCCCTCTTGTGAAGCAGGTCTCCAATCCATTTAGAAGGTCTTTGGTCATCCCCGTTTAAGTTACTGTTCTTTGCTATGATAGAACACAGGACCAAGGCAACTTATAGAAGAGTTATTTGGGCTTCCAGTTCCAGAGGCATGAGAGTCCATCAAGGAGGGGAGGCGTGGCAGTGGGCAGGTGTGGCAGCCTAAGCAGGAAGCTGAGGGGTGGAGGTGGAAGGCGGGGCTGGAAGTGGGCTGAAGTTATTAACTCTCCAAGTCTGCCCCTATTGACATATTTTCTCCAGCAAGGCCATACCTCCTAAACCTCCCAACTGCACCACCAAACTGGGGGCCAAGTATTCAAACGCCAAGCCTATATAGGGTATTTCTTAATCAAACCACCACACTCCCATAAAAATCAGGTCACTGTTGCACCAGTGAGCATGTCTTATCTGGAAGGTTGATATTGCAGCATGCAGGATCCAGTGTTGGGTAAGACTGCTGTTATCTTTTCTCCTCCAGCAGCCTACATAGCCTGCTCCATCACTGTGTAAGCTAGTCACTGGGGAGAGAGTGTCCTAGTCAACGCAAGATTCATTTCTCTGTGTCCTGCAAACAAAGCATGGGTGTCTCCAGCAGTTCAGCAATATGGTCTTCCCATCTGATTCTGGTGGGCAACCAAGAGCAATGGCAATAGCTTGTGTCATGTGGGGGCCTCCCTCACCAATAGCTTATAGGGTAATAATCTATGCTCTGCGTCCATCTTGGAGAGGAGAACCATGGCGTCTGACACACTGTCTTCTTCCTCCCAGCATCCAATCCTGTCTTCCCCGCCTATCTGAGTTCTGACCTATCAAAAGGCCAAGACAGTTTCTTTATTTGAGCAATGAAAGCAACACATAGAAAGAAGACCCTCCTACACCAATACGCCCTTAATTTTGGTTAACCCTTCCCTTGCTTACTCATTTCCCCATAGCCCCACCCCCTTCATGCTTAACCTTGCACCTTCCACTATTCTCCCTCTCTACGTTTATTTTAACCATATTTTATAATCCCTCCTCCCTTGAGGTCCAACCTCAGTGGCCCATCTCTAGTGTTCTAGAGCTATTTGTTCTCCAAGTGAAACACAGACAAAGATTTGAAGCTGGGATTCTCATATGAGAAGGAACAGGCAATATTTGTCTCTCTGTGTGCTCTTTGAGCCATTTTGGCATTTCAGATTTCACGTTAAGATCTCTGATCCATTTAGTTGATTTCTGTGCAGGTTTATAAATATGGGTCCAACTTTATTCTTCTGCCTGTGAACATCCAGTTGCCCTGCACCGTTTGTTGACGATGCTGTCTTTTCTCGAGTGTGCATTTTTGGCATCACTGTCAAATGAGAGGGCTGTAACTATGTGCGCTTGTATTTGGATCTTCTGTTGTTTTCCATTGGTCTACAGGTCTGTCTTTGTGCCAGTACCATATTGCTTTTATTTCTATATCCCTGTAATATAGCTTGATATGATAAAATATGAAATCTTTTATAAAATATTATATTTAAAATATTTATTGGCATTTTTTCTCTTTTTTCCATAAACTGCCTGTTCAGTTCATTGGCCCATTTATTGATTGGCAGTTAGTTTTATGGGGTGTTTAATTTTTGCTGTTCTTTGTGTAATCTAGATGATAACCCTCTATCACATGCATAGCTGGTAATGATTTTCCCCCATTTTGCAGGCTGTCTCCTCACTTTGACCACACTCCCAGTTATGAAGTGGGTTTAATTTATTCATCACAGAACTATCATACTTTTTGACGGCTAAAAACTGGTAAGTTAAAAGGAATAGTCTCTGCTGGGCGTGATGGTCTGAGAATTTGAGGCAAGAAGATGGAAAGTTTCAGACTAGCCTGGGGCACGTAGTGAGACGCTATGCCCAAACAAAACAAAATCTATCATTTATTTTCCTGTTATGAAAAAGGATCACAGAAGTTGTTTTTAAAGTCGTCAGAGGTGTTAATGTTGGGAATGAAGAGGGAGCAAGTCTTCTAGGAAGAGCCCTCAGGCAAGCCCAGAAATAACGGGTAGAGTCGTGACAGTAGAAGGGGAGGCAGGGCCTAGGGTGGACAGGAACAAGAGCATGGGAGCTAGAACACCATTTCACAGGGGCCTCCCGGTGGGAGCAGGCATCACCTAGCCTAGCTGCAGGATCATACCTACTGGCTGCCCCTTAGCACAAGCAAGGCTCCAGGCCCCTTAAAGCTACTGTGCATTTTAGCTTTTAACAGCCCCTCTGCAAACCAGCGAGAATGAAATCTCCGGCAGGAGCTCGTCCACGTGAGTATTTTGCAGCCAGGATTGAGAATCGCTGTAATAAGAACAAGCAAATGGAGAGGAGCAAACTCAGCCGCGGCTCACGGAAGGTCACGGGTGCTGAAGAAGCAGTTTGAAACATGTCCTCCCAGAGAAATCATAATGAAGCAGTCCAAAACTGAATGAAGGTGATTTTCCACTATTGTTTTAAAGGAAAAAAAAAGACTCCAAGTATTTTAAGTTTCAAAATATTTTCCCCGTTTAGGGGAGATTATTCCCAACTGGGTCGAACTGGCAGTGAAAATTGCTTGCCTGCCAAGAAACTTGAAGGCAGGCAGAGTGGAACTGAGCATGTGAAGCTTCTCCTGGACACTAGGTGGCGCCATGGACTGAGACTTGGTGAAAGGCGAACGTCTACTATTCAAAGAAATATTAGACTGGGAGAAAGGTCTTGGAAACGCCAATTCTTCTCATGCGGGTTTTAAAATATTATCCTTGTTAAGTATTAATTTTATTATTATTATTCATTATTTTAATTATTTTGTATGTGGACAAAAGTTGACTATTTTTCACGTTTCGTATTCGTGAACTATTCCCAGTGTGCGCTCTGTACTGCAGCTGCCAGAGTCAGCTCCAGAGGCTCAGCAGGGAGGCTGAGACAACCGGGCCTGCCCCGCGACATCAACGGTTTCTCGCTAGGAAGCACTAGTAAGAGACCCCCGAGCAAATGCGTTCTTTAGACTTGGGTTCACTAATTTCTCTTGTCTCTTGAGGCCTCGGAGAGCAGTTATGCTCTTCTGAAACTTGTCCACCATGTTCCTATCTTTTCTTGTTAGCCCTGACCACACCTTTGAAAAGAGTCCAGTAGTTGTGCCTCTGTGCCTTTGTGTCTCCTGAAGGATGCTCCGGTTCCGTCTCCTTCCTCACTTCCCTGTTCCACACCCCCATAGTTCTCTTTAAAAAACCAATTCTCGGGCTGGAGAAATGGCTCANTGAAAATCCAGATCCAGGGGATCTGACACCTTCACACCAATGCACATAAAATAACGATAAATAAATCATAAAAACCCCAATTCTCTTGGTCTCCTGTACTTATCACCATCCAACAATATAGACGTACATACATTCCTTTCAGCTATCTACTCAAATTATAGCATCCTTGAGGGCCGCATTATGATTTTATTTCCACATAAGACATCCTGAAGAGCCCTGTTCAGCAGCCTGCAGAGAGCTTTCCTGTACCAATTTATGGCTGAATTATATTTGGTTTCATAGGAATACGATTATTTTTTTTTTAACCAGCTCCGTATCAGTAGAGACGTAGGTCATTTCCAGGCAGCTGTTACCATAAGGAATAACACTGATGAGAGGCCACTGTCCTCTGACATTGGTGTGTCTGAGGAAATACATGAGATTGAGGAAATCGCCTCAAGTTAATTCTTGGCCAAGACCGTGTCACAATGATCAGAGTAGGAGGTTAACAATCTGTGATCTAAATTTTGCAGGCTATTACCCCACAATGTGTACTGTCCATTTCTGCTTCCCCTCTCTCTCATTACTCCTCTCTCCTATTTTAAAAATAGGATTTGGCTGTGTTGCCCAGGTTGAACTTGAACCTGTGATCTTCCCTCCTCAGCCTTTTGGGCAGCTGTGTTGGGAATTAGCTCGATACAGGAAATACAGGTGTGTGCCACTGTATCCGGCTCCAAATTCCATTCTTATCAAATGTCGACCCTTCCACATTTATTCCCAGCTTAGTGGCTGTGAACACAGAGCCATGGATACTTTGTGCTCCATTGGTCAATATCTGTGTGACCCTGGGCAAATCATAGCTTCTTGGTTCCTCTCCACATATAAGGTGATTCCTTTCTCGTAGTTTGCTGAGAATGCTTGGAATAGCGTCTGGTGGCAGTAAGAGCCATATAGGCACTGCCACATTCCCACAGCCTGAGCCAGCACTGCCCACCTGTGGGCATTCACCCAGAGAACCAGAGGTGTTCACTGCTGTCTCATTAGTAGCTTGCCTTTTACGGAAATGATAGTATTAGATCAATTCTCAAAAGCAAAGTATGGCCAAATATTAGGGAACTGGGTACTTGAAATGGGTCCTGGGATGTGGGGGAAGAGATTCTCCGGAGATACCTTTCCTGTATTACAATTTATTTTGGTTTTCCTGTTCACGTGGACTTTAAACAATGAGCCCCATACATTCAGCCACCTGCTTAGCTAGGGGGGCCTCCTTTCAAGCCGTATCTTTGTCATTTTCAAGATAGACTTGTGGTCCATAGGCTCCAACATCCCGTGCCACCAGTAAACCAGGAGCATCTTGCTTCAGAAGTCCGCACACACCCAGCTGAGTTGCTCAAACCACCTCAGCACGTTCTTTTACTGATCTCTTTCACAGACTTCATTTTGCACTTGCTCTTCAATCCTAGGGGTTATTGCTTTTTAGTAGCCGTCAGCATCAACCTTACCCTTTCTGCCTCCTCTAACACTGCCTTACATCCAGGTTTTGGTTTCCAGGGACCTTTGCAGAGTCACCTGGGGAGTAGGAACCAAAGTGAAGAATGTCTTCTTCAGAAAGTCTGTGGTAATTGTCTTGATTGATGGTTGATGTAGGAGGGCCCAGCCCACTGTTAGGTGGCACCATTCCTAGGCAGGTGGGCCTGGGCTGGATAAGCGATCATGAGGATAGAGTAAGCCAGTAAGCAGTGTTCCTTCATGCTCTCTGTTGCAGTTCCGGCCTCAATTTTCTGCCCCAACTTCCTTCGGTGATGGACTGTGAGCTTGAGGTAGAAGTCAAACTAGCCCTTTCCTCCCCCAATTGCTTTGATTAGATTGTTTTTCCACAGCAACAGAGAAGCAGATTCAGACAGAAGCATTGAGACCTGGATTTTTGGAGGAGAAGAGGGAAGGAACAATGTAGCCTGACCCTAAGACTGGGGAGAACGGGTGACAGTTATGTGGATAGTGAGTCAGGGTAGGGAAGGCAGCTTTGAAATGGATTCTATGCCTGTTGAGAACTGGGCTCACTTTTCACAGTTCCACAAACAGGTTGAGACCGCAAGCAGGAAGAGCCCAGATGGGATCTGCAAGGTTACACAGTAGATCAGCTGACATTTAGATGGCCAGTGTAGTATGGATAATAAAAACCCAGAGAGAGATATGGGGGTTCAACTTGAAGATCAGAAAAGCAAAGCAGCCAAGCCATTAGAGAGTGTTTACCTCTATGGAATCTTCAGACTGAAAGAGAATGAATTCCTGTCTCATTCTGCCTTATATTCCTCTCTAGGGCTGGGATTAAAGATGTGCACCACCACCCCACAGCCTCCATGGCTAACTAGTGTGGCTGCTGGGAGTAAAGGTGTGTACTACTACTGCTTGGTCTGTATAGCTGGCTAGTGTGGTTGTTTTGTGTCCTGATCTCCAGGCAAGCTATATTTATTAAAATACAAATGAAATATCACTACATTTCCCCTTTTTATCTAAAATAAAAAGAAGGCTATAACTAATATAAGAAAAACTATATACAATAAGTACAATAACTATATATAATATATAGGCAATAAATACATCAACAATGTCTAGTCCATTTCCAATTAAAAAGTTTCGAGAAAATACTCCATATCTATCCTGTCTTGGTGAGTCCAAAATCTTATACCTAATTTATTTTCTATCATAACTTGCTTTCTGCATCTGGTAAACAAGGAGAACTATAACTATATAATCTTCAACTCCCTCAGAGACCCAAGAAGGAAATAATATTAACTGAGTAAGAAAGAAGTGCAAGCAAGTGATTTCCAAAAAATATGAGTAATGACAGAAACAGTTGGCTGACTGGACAGCCACCCAAAGTTCCTCCGCAACATTTGGGCATCTATCTTTGGCCTGCAGGCATATCCGACAGATTTTTCTGTGAAGTTGGACATTCTGAAGGGCTGTCCCTCCTTGTCTTGACAGTGTTTGGCAGTCACTTTCTTTTGTGTCCTGCTTGTCCAATTAGGACAGCACACTGTCAGCAGTTGAGGCATTTTCTTGCCTAGTGACTTACTTTTGCCACAAAGAAAGTAAATTCCATGTGGAGTTTACTCAATACTCATTATCTTCTCTGAAGTAGATTGGTGCTGCCAACATGTCTCGTCATAAAAAAGAGCCTATGCTATTAAAACGTCTTAAATGCCATATTCTGTAGATCTTTGTAGTGTTTGAAGATGACCTGTCTATCTAAACTATATCTTTGTTTGTCCTTGAAAACATACCTTATGTGACTACAAGTTCTATTTTGATAAGTGATTAACTACTCACATGCATTTCCTTATTATCCTAAACAATTGATAATAATAATTTGCAAGGACTAGAAATTTGCATGACATTGTTGAATGAGTTGTACAATGCCTTGAACAAGAGTAGAAATGTATATACAGTATGTTCCAACAACATTAATCTCAAATTTGAATCAATATACAAAATTTACATGAAATATACAAAAATCCAATCCAATGCAAAACATTTAAAACTAGTGTTGTTTTTTAAAAGTAGATTCAATATTCTACCCTTTCATTTTATCATATCTATATCCCCATTTTTATTTTCAAAACAAGAACTCTGAATCTAATCTTCTTTCTTCAACTTTCCTCCGAACTGTAACCAATAACAACTGGTAGTCAACCCCCCTACACAATGACAAATATCCATAACCCAGTTAATGACCAAAACCACCAACCCCACCTCTTATGATGAATTAGGGAGGTATTTCAGGTGTCTGTCCCTGTTGTATCTCAGTCCTTCAAGAGGTCAATAGCACCTAACTGATTAATCATGTCCAGATATTATTAATCATGCTTCAGAAATACAAAATAGTATATAGATTCTTTGCCTTTTCTTTAGATCTCTCATTGGTTTAGTTTCTTCTCTTTGTAGCCCTTGCAACTGCCCCTTTTAGAGATGGGGGGCCTCCTCACAGCTGCAGCTGCAGTTGGCTACAAGTTAGTTGATAAGTTTTGCTATGTATCTTCAAAGAATGCCTGCGTTCCTGAGAATTTTCCTTGTGTTGTTGTTGTTACTTACAAGTTGTTCATGGATGTATTTGTATATGCTTGGGAATCTGTAACAATGGAAGAAGAAAGATTGGAAAAGTAGAGAATGTAGAAGGGTAAAGAATGTACAAAAATGAAGAAGAGGAGGAGGAGGAGGAATAGGAAGAGGAGGAGAAAAAGGAATGTAGAGTAATTAGAAGAAGAATGAATTGGAACAGAGATTTGTTACAGAGAATTGGAATTGAGAATGAGAATTAGAGATAAGAAATTTTAGACAAATAGGACAAGAAAATTGGAATTAATGCAGAACAATAAACATGACTGGAACTGCAAGCATGTGAGTTCATTCTGTATCCTCTCAGACTAGAAATTTTCTAAGTCCCTTTCGCTACTATGAGGCAACCTAATCGAACCCCGGGAGGAAATCAGCAGAGCTGGACTGTATGGGGCCAGAGCCTGAGTACTGTGGAGCCAAACACAGTGGCAAGGTTCCTTGTGGTGGACCTGTGAACAAAGACAGGAATTTTATGAGAGTATCTCAGAAACCTGCCAAGATGAAAGGTCCCGTCTGAAGGGCAAGCAATAGCAGCTAAGAGGCCAAAGACCAGACCCACTTCCATCTTCAAGGCACTGTGTGAGCCTAATGCCCTAGAATAATGGGGTGGGTGAGTAATTAAAGTTTCTTCTGTCTGAGATAATGAGAATGTTCACAGCCAAGAGTCTTATTCTGGGAGCCATTTCTGTCAGACAGGCTGCTTAGTTTCTAGTCTTTTTTTTTCACATTTCCCATCTCCCTCCTCCTCCTCTATTGTATGATGCTTTCCCCTCCTCCTCTATTGTATGTTTTTTTTTTACTCTTATTGCCTTTCGAGGGGCCCACACCCAGCTCCCAAATAAATCACACACAGAAGCGTATTCTTAGTAATTAATGCCTGGTCTTAGCTTGGCTTGTTTCTTTCTAGATTTTTTTAAATTATGCCGACTACCTTTGGCCTCTGGGCTTTTTTCTTTTCTTACTTCTGTATATCTTAGTTTCACTCTTTCTCTGTGACTGGCCGGGTGGCTGGCCCCTGACATCCTCCTCTCCTTGCTCTCTTGTTCCTCTTTCCTCTCTCCCCCATACTTCTCCTTCTATTTATACTCTCTGCCTGGTAGCCCTTCCTGTCCTTGCTCCTGCCTCACTATTGGCCATTCATCTCTTTATTAGGACCATCAGGTGTTCTATATAGGCACAGTAACACAGCTTCACAGAGTTAAACAAATGCAGTGTAAACAAAAGTCACACACCTGAAAATAATATTCCCTAACAGTTCCCCTTTTTCTTTCTAAACAAAATTGAAAACTTTTAATGTTAACATAGTAAGACTGTATACAATAAGAACAATTATCCAGTAATGATTATATTCACAATGTACTAAATTCCAATTCATTTGTGTCTGGCAAATTAAAAGAAAATATCACATTATCTATTCCATCTTATCAAATCTAAAGTTTTATACCTAATTTACTCTCTGTCATAACTAAGGAAAACTGCAACTATAACTATCTAGTTTTCAACTCCATCAAAGACCCCAGAAGGATAATACTACTTGAGTACACAAAAAATGCATTGCAAACAACTTCCAAAACCTCTAAAAATGACAGAGACATCTGACTGCCTGGTCAGTCACCCAAAGTTCCTTTGCAACACTGGGGCATCCATATTCAGACTACAGGCCCATAGTATTTGGCAGACTTTTCCGTGAAGTAGGAAATTTGAAAGACAGTTCTACCTATTTTGGCAACTTTTGTCAGTCACTTTCCTCTGTGACCTGCAACCTGCAGAATGACTGACAGTTTCTTCTGGGAAGCAGAATTTCAAAAGATTATCCTACCTTGTTTTGGCAAATTTCATTACTCAATTTTCTCTGTGTCTGGCAGAACATTTGGCAGACTCTTCTGTGAAGCAGGAATTTTGAAAGGTTATTCTGCCTTGTTTTGGTAAAATTTATCAGTCATTTTTTTCTCTGTGTCCTGCAGAATATCTGGCAGATTCTAGTAGTCAGAGGCTTCTCCTTTGTTTCCTGGCTGCCCAGACCCAAAATAATCACACAGAAACTGTATTAACTACAACACTGCTTGGTCTATTATCTCAGGATTCTTATTAACTAACTCTTACACCTTAAATTAACCCATTTCTATTATTTTGTGTTTTACCACAAGGTTCGTGGTTTATTGGTAAGGTTCCCAGAAGTCTGTCTCCTCCAGCAGCAACATGGCATTTCATTGACTCTGTCTACTCTCTCTCATCTGTCTGCTTGAAATTTCCACCTTGCCCTATTCTGCGCTGCAATAGGCCCAAAATAGCTTTTTTTTTTATTACCCAGGGGTAACAAAACACATTCACAGCATACAGAGGGGAAGCCCACATCACCTTCCCTTTTCTGTCAAATAAAAAGGAAAGTTTTAACTTTAACAAAGCAAGATTACATACAACAAAACAATTATCAAGAAAAGAATTATAGTTACAATATTTAGTTCATTTACATTAGGCAAATTAAGGAAAATACTCTATCATTTTTCCTATCTTTGTGAGTCTAGCGTTTTATAGCTAATCTATTTTTTATCATAACTAAGGAAAAGTATAACTATAACTATCTGTTCTTCAACTCTATCAAAGACTCCAGAAAAACATAATATTACCTAAGTAAACAGGAAGCGCATTGTAAGCAACTTACAGTTTCTTGCCCAAATGGCTAACCAATGCCACAAGGAGCCTGGTCAGTGCCCATCATCCTCTTGAAGTAATTGGTGCTGCCAGAAGCAGATGTGTCTCATTGTCATGAAAAGTCCTAAGTTTTAAAAACGGTTTAAATGCCATATTTTATTAGTCTTTGAAAGGTGTGAAACATAACTATAAATCTAAAATATATCTCTGTACATCTAGAAAGCCTAACTAACACAACTACAAGCTTGACTATTATAGATGACTTTCTATTAACCTGTGATGGAGAACCTTGTTAGCCAACCATCTTTGAGAGGTGGGTCTTAGTTAAGGCCTGGCTTTGCTGGGACCCAGGGTAAAACCCTGCACATCCAGGTGAGCTCTCCCTCTGCGCCTTTTCCTGCGGGACATTGCTGTGCTTGGATTTCTCATTTCCTGTTTCTTGAGTTTTCCAATTATAATAAATAAAATATAATTATTTTATTCTTGGCTAGCCTGGTTATTTCAACACTTGGTGCCCAACGATTGGATATAGAATTCCTGGCCCTGAGTGTCCGTGTGTCTTCTGTTGGGTGCAGCATGCATTTGGTCCACGCTGCCTCTTTCAGCCCATCTTAGTCACAGCTTGTGTGCACAGCCAGTAGTTCATTTGGGAATAGAATTCTCGCGCAGAGGCCCTGAGGAACAGCAGTTCTTTATATTTCCTCATTAAATGCCTCATAGCCATATAGTCACCTGGGGCCAGGGTGCCTGAGGACTTGGAGCCGCTTCAGGTCCAGTTTTTCTGTGCTGCGGAAACTTAGGCAAGAAGCAGGATTTCCCGGTCTGAGCCAGCTGTTCTGTGGCTTCTAACAATTTGTCTGCATTTGATATTCTACTGCTCTGGCTACTGCTGACCAATCAGGGACCACCGCAGAGCACGCAGTCTGTGGTTTATACTAAAGAACTGTCTTTAATCTGAGCATATCTTTCAGCATTTAACTCTAAAATCAAATTCAGTCCAGCCACATGGCTCCAACTGCACCATGACACCTACTGGCAGGTAACGGTTATTGCACTACTCCAGCTAACTAAACCAAAGATAAGATTTAATATCAAAAATATTAATTACAAATTTATAATTTAAAAGGCAATATGGTGGACCACATAACCTTCCAGGTTTCAACAGCCTTTTCACTTATATGTATGAGGTCATACGAAACTTAAATGATTTCCCTCCTACATCATTATATTTGATTCTGGG
>LOEQ01008337.1:44978-62664 GCA_001685075.1 Bramus lutescens
GGGGGAGGGGAGGTGCTAAGGGAAGGGACCAGGGGGAGGGGAGGTGCTAAGGGAGTAGGGTCAGAAGAGTGTAGATGAAAATGACACGAAGAAGCCCACTGTTTTGTTTCGTTTTGTTTTTAAAGATTTTTATTTGTTTGTTTGCTTATTTATTTATCTATTTATCTATTTGTTTATTTATCTATTTATTTATATGGTGTTCTGCCTGCATGCATGCTGACATACCAGAGAGGGCACCAAATCTCATTATAGATGGTTGCGTGAGCCACCATGCGGTTGCAAGGAATTGAACTCAAGATTTATGGAAGAGCAGCCAGTGCTCTCAGCCTCTGAGCCCTCTTTTCCACTTCCCTGAAGCCCACTGTTGTTATATGCTGATTTTAAAGCTGATAAAGGCATCTAGAATTTAACTTTCCAGAATGGATATTGGTGTGTGTGTGTGTGTGTGTGTGTGTGTGTGTACTAGTATTAAAGGGGAGTACTTTTAGTTTCTTCCAAGGTATAGAACGATACATAAATATATGAACATTTCTAACTTGCTTGGAAATATAGGTGAAGTGATACATCATAACATTTGAACTTCCATTGAGGGTAATTGTGAACAGTCATGGTTTCTTTTTTTGTTTTTCAAGACAGGGTTTCTTTGTAGCTTTGGAATTAGGTCTGTAGACCAGGCTGACCTCGAATACACAGAGATCCAGAGATCCACCTGTCTCTGCTTCCCAAGTGCTGGGATTAAAGGCGGGTACCCCCACTGCCTGGCTCAGTCATGTTCTCTTAAATTCCACGTTGACATAAAGGTTCTGCCTCATTTTCCATATAGCACCCACTGATCCTCAGTGTGATGAGAATAGTGGTCCCTTAGAGAACCCTGAGCACAGTATTGATTTTCTCAGGAACTCCAAAAGCCACAGTAAGACACTGGTAAGTGTGGCCTGGTTGGTGACATTTGCAGAGTTTTGGTTTTTTTTAATGCTCTTATGCTTCTTAAAATGAGCAAAGGAATTTTCAAGCACTGAAGCCCCAGCACTGGGAAGATGGCTTCGAGGTTAAGAGCACACACGAGTTTGTTTCTCAGCACTCATGTCAGCCAGCTCACAACTGCCTGTAACTCCAGCTCCAGGGATCTGAGGCCTCTGACCTCAGTGAACACCTGTACTCACCACACACATAATTTTTTTTAAATAATCCAAAGTTAAAGCTATTTCAAAATTAATATTTGCTATTCCACTTATTTTCTTTTAATAAAACTGGTATTTTTCATCGATGTAATTTTTCATCTATGGGGGGGTTGCATATACATGTAAGTGTTGGTGCCCACAGGATCCAGAAGAAGGTATTGTACTTTTGGGGCTGGATTTACAGGCAGTCGTATAGCGCCTGATGTGGGTCCTAGGAACTGGACTCCAGTTCTCTGCAAGTGTAGCAAGAGTTCTTAACTGCTAAGGCATCTCTCCAGTCCCTTCACTTATTTTCATAACTCAAAAAGAAATTGACTAGTTTATTGTCTTCTCAAAATAGCCCAGAGAATAAAACACGCAAAGCCATCCTGTTTTATTGCCTTTAAAAGAGGAAACTGCAATTCCCCAGGCTTTGACTTTGGCACAGATGGGCTCTGGAGTCATGGTATTGATATGAGTGACACCTTGGAGACCTCATATCTCTTCTTCTCCTCAATAATATCACTCTGATCGCACAGCTAGTCCTAGAAAAGTAGGCTAGAAAGTTGCTGAGATGCAAATCTCAAAGAGATATACAGGGATCTAAGAGACACTCTAGGAGCAAAAGTCTGCCACATAGCTTCTCCATGGTTCGCTCCATTGGTTTTAAAATTATGGAGAGCTGGGGTTAAACTTTGAAGAGGTAGGGAAGGTAATTCTTACACTTTACCCCAATATCTTCTCTTTATATGTGAGTGTGTTTAATTCAGGTTCTGATTTGAATGACATTTTATC
This sequence comes from Bramus lutescens, assembly GCA_001685075.1. Classification (NCBI taxonomy): domain Eukaryota; kingdom Metazoa; phylum Chordata; class Mammalia; order Rodentia; family Cricetidae; genus Bramus; species Bramus lutescens. The sequence continues at coordinate 46,934 of LOEQ01008337.1, forward strand.
CTGAAGTCACATGATAAGATACAGATTTCAACATTCTTGGTTCCTCTTTCTGCCAACCACAATCATTATCTTTAGAAACAGGCCTGAGGAGAATGAGATGCTGGACAAAAGCAAAGGCCAGGCTGGGGTGTTGCAAGATGTCAGTTCATTTATCAGAGGACTCACTTTCATGGTCCCAGAGTAAAACTCTGGATATTTTTGGCTGAGGGGCATTAGCCCTTTGCACTTCCCTATTTTTTTTTTTATCAGTGTCATTGACAGCTGTAAACTCCCTGTGAATCCAATACCTTCTGCAAGTGCCAGGTACAAACACGGGGCAGAAATCTTGGTCCAAGCTTGTAAGAGCTTGTAGTCTTGTTAGAAAGACCTGCCTGGACAAGGAAGAGGAGATCATCAAAGAAGATCTTTTAAATCTTTTGAAGACTAATAAACCAGGCATGATGGAGTACACATGTAATCCTAGAAGGCTGAGGCAGTGGGATTATGAATTACAAGGCAGTCTGGGCTACATTGAGAGATCCTCCTTCTCTTTAAAAAAATAGGATTATATTAAAGTTCTTATTCATCTGGTTTATGCATCTCTTGAAACCCAAGGACCTCAGCAGTTAGGTCAACCTCACCAGTTATAGTTAAATACGTTCTTTGTGTTGCTTCCAAATTTAACCTAAAATAAAAGCAATCTTGTTCCTCTGCCATGTCCGACACCAAGTATGTGGCTTTCTTTCATCAGCCCCCACCTGACTACTGTGCAGATACCAACTGGGTGCCTTAAAATGAAGCTCATGCCTAGCATTTCCTGGGAACTGGCACCCACACAGGATTCACTTCACTTCTGATGCCAATGCTACATTCAGGCCTCTGGCATTCTGCATCAACTCCAGGCAACAAATAGGGTCTCCCACAATCCTACTCCTAAGTTCAGTAACTTGCTCACAGAACTGAGGGAAACAGCTCAGCCCTTCCATTGGCTTATTTTGTGAGGTTTGATAAAGATTATAGATAAAACGAAAGAACAAACTCTCCAAGGATACTGAGTATAGAACCTTCTGTTCTGCGGAACTGAGCTGCACCATCCTTTCGACTTGTGGGTGTTTTTGTCACCCAGAGATCTCCAAACTCCACAGTCTAGAGTATGATTGATTTGCAACCATACCTCCTGCACATCTTCCCTTTTCAGAGATGGGGGATTCTACTGGAACTTCCAAGCTTCTAGTCATGGCTGGATTAGCTAGCATTGTGAAGTATCCAGGTGATAATCAGGAGGTGCCTCATTAGAATAAAATATGCAGGACTGGAGAAATGGCTTCACAATTAAGAGCACTCTCTGCACTTCCAGAGGACCCAGGTTTGATCTCTAACATCCATGTGGCAGCTCACAAACAGGGAGTTAGAACCTCTGTATCAGGAACAGACAGCAAAAACCAACTGTCTGCTGCTGCTTCTGCTACACGGCCTTCTAAGTGAAGGAAAACTGCATATTCATTTTAATGAAGAAGTTATGGGTTCTTCTCTGAACATACTTTACATCCACTACACATGTTCTACTATAGAAATCCCTTCCAGTGGACGTTAACAACCAAACTAAATCCCTAATCTCCCTCATCTTCCCTTAGATCCAAAGAGATGCGAAAAGTTGTGGTTGGTTCTGGGTAGCTGGTTTCTACGTTAGTTTTGAGTCCACCTAAGATTCTAACTAGTCCTTTTTCCTGCTTTTCATTGGTCTGCAGTATAGTCCTTTTAGCAAAATAGGGCTTTGGTGCTCTTGCCTTCTCAGCAATATGCTGATAAATCTCTAAGTCTCGCTTACCACTCAGCTGGTTTACCTTTAGGATGAAAGGCAACTGTTTCCTGTGCATCCTCTCTGTACCTTTCCATCCATCCATTCATTCAGTGAACATTTCATTTCAATGAAACATCACTGTGGCAGTCACTGTCCTAAGAGATGGAAAGGTGAGTCTTGATCTTCCCTCAGAGACTTCGCATGTGGTAGGAAAACACAGACAACAAGGGCACATGCAGGTCTGTGTGTGTTAGAAAGTGTCCTCCATCCCAATGGGCAGATCTCAATAGGACTCAGGCTTGGAAAGTGAGAGAAGAAAATAATCCAGCCCCTTCTTGCCTCTTTGGCTGGGAGACTTTATCTAGGGCACAAAGTGAGCAACTCGATGTCATGGCCCCAGACACACAAACAGCATAGAATCACAGTGCGATGAACACCAAGCAAAGAGCCCACTTGGGAAGATGGAGAGCCTGAAGAGGTTTAATGGCAGAGGCTACACATGAGTTGAGACATAAAGGAGCCTGCCAACTAAAGAGAGATGAGAGTGAAGGGCAGAGAGAAGATATACGAAGCTGTAAAACAGTATGGTGTTTTACATGATTTATTATGGGTTCTTTGAGTCATTGACAAGGGCCAGAATGCCATGAGCAGAGTGAAGGATGAAGGTGGGAGAGACGTGGGAAGAAGTGAAGCTGGGAAGCATTATAGCCATGACCAAGGACCCAGACTGTAGGTTGTTGCTGACTCAAGTGTGATTTTCCATATGCAGCTTATTTTACCAAGAAACTTTTTTTAGAATTGCAGAATTCTGAGCTCACCTAAGACTTCCTGAATTACCCTATGCATTTTCAGACACTCAGCAGTTCACTGGCTTAGGGGAGAGCCAATGGGAACTCAAGGTTTGCTTCTCAGCTTGTTCTTTAGATACTGGCAGCTCTGTATTTTCCTTAGGTTTGCTTCCACAGACCTCCTATGAGTGGATTTATCTTCAGGGAACCTCAGCGACATCAATCAAAGTTCCCAGTTGGAGAAAACAGACACATAAAGAGTTTAACTTGCCTTTAGCAATCAACAAATTAAACACAAGAGAGAAAACAAAAACTATTTCTTCTCTGTCTTTGTCCTTAGTACTCAGGCTTGTATAGCCTGGATCTCTCCCGGGAGGTGCTGTACTCTTAGCCTACCAACTGCTAAAGTTGGAAGGAGGGATGAAGGTGGTGTCTGAGCATTAGGCTGGATTGGGGGGAAATGGGCAAGACCTAAAAAACAAAGAAAAGGTAGAAACAACCCCAAAGGACATGCTAGGAAGAAAGGTGAATGTCTGCTCCCCTAGTCCAGCTTCACTGGCATCCACCTACTCCATTATTCACACTCAGTCTCTCTCTCTCTCTCTCTCTCTTTCTCTCTCTCTCTCTGTGTGTGTGTGTGCGCACGCTCATTTCATTTGTCAGACTCAGACCTGCTTTTCTGAATGACTGCATGATGGCCTTTTTCAGAGACCCTAGCCTGTCCTTAGGGCCCCTATCCCCAACCCCCACTATTGAAGCTTGGCCTTCCTTCCTGGCCCCAGGTAGCCCAGAAAACTCAAGTCAATTGAAGCTAGTAGACTTTACTTTCTGCACATACATGCTTCTCATTATTTTTCTCCATAGGAGATACTTAAAGACAAAATATCTAGGATCCAGTGAGGGCTTTGACACCTGTGTAATACTACTGTTGGAGTTAACTGAGGGGTTAGGTCTGATTTGATGGGTCACTGAAGTAAAAGCTCAATGCACCCCTACAAAACCAACATTTTCTCTCAGAAGCTAATAAACAGGGCATGGTGGTAGAGTGAGAGGAGAGAGAGGCTTAGGCTGCTTAGTTTGTGGCCACCCAGCCTTGGTAGAGGTAGGACTTCTCTAGTGGCTTTGCTTTTCTGGTTTTTGGGTTGAACCCCAATTTCTGTCTCTGAGTTTTTATTATTTGAGCTACATTGCAGGCATGCATTTCCAGTACTAGGAGGACCAACAGTTAAAGGTCACACTTGACTCCATAGCAAGTTTTATGCTAACAACATAAAATAAAGAAATTCATGCTGAAGGGTAAGTTTGAGGTGCTCAAAGGAGGACCTCTGGGGAAGGAGGCTCAAATGAAAAATAACTCTTCTATCTCAAACAGTTTCTGGGAAATCAGCAAGGAAAACCCACAAGGTTACAAATGCATCATCAACTGATGACAGAATTATGTTAGCACAAAAGAGGGATGGCAATAGAGAGGTTCAGGGGTATATAGTGGTGTCTGTTTAGGTTTTAAAGTCAAATTCTACAAGAGAACTATGCAATGCACAATTTGGATGCTCAATACAAGTTTATAGCTCTGCACGTACATTCTATCATTTCTCCTTATCTAGCTTGTTCATCTGAAAGTGTGGCTGCACATCCAGGGAGAGGGAAAGTTGGAGAAAAAAACATGAAAAGATCTATTTTGACCCTGACTTGTCCTCAGGCTGTTGGGGAATATTCAATCACATTGTAAACCCTGAGTTTGTATTTGCATTAATTAAATAAAATGAACCTTGGGTCATAAGCCTGCATTAGCAACTATTTGAAAGGAAATAATCATGGCGCATCAGAGGGCATCCAGGAGAGACAGACACAGGAAGTAATGGGGAGGGATTTGAAGTGGTGCAATCTTTTCTGGTTGTGAAGCAGAAGCACCGGTCTTTCGGAGACTATAGCAAGGAGAGAGGGTTGCTACTCAGCCTCTCTGAGCTAGCAGGTTTTCACCCCAGCCTTTGAATCTCAAGTCCTATTTATAAATAGAACAATAGGGATTTAGTTGAAGGTACCTTCAGCAGCAGCAGCAACAGAGCTGGTGCCTGTGGGAACAGAATCCCTGCCAGGCTACAGCCAGAGAAGCAGGCTGGTAACTGCAGAGTTGCAATTGCTGGCTGAAATCACAGTAGATTTTTTTGTGCAGTCACTGTGCTGAAGTTAACAACACCAGGCAAATTTAATTCTCTTTATGATGATAAAACTAACAGCTTTAGTTAGAGAGCAATGATCAGAAATATAATGTAGACACCCCAAATCTCTCTTATTTACTTTAGAAGGCCTTCAGTGAGTAAAAACTGATTGGAACAGACCTGTACACTGCTTGAGTTATATTTAAGAAGTAAAAACTAAAAACGAAAGAAGGAGAAGGAATATTATGTAATTAGTCGGTAGATGGAGACCACACAGGGCCTGGTGGTTAAATGTTTCTTAGGGGAAGCGGTGCTGAGGATGAAAGTGAAAGATGCTTGACGTTCACGAGTGTGATCAGGCATCACTTACTGCTCTCCAGTGGTCTGAGGTCAGAGACAGAGAGCTCAGAGATAGAGAGAAAAGCGATAGAGTAATTTTAGGTCTGTCGAATCTACTAGTTAAAAAATGCTTCAGGCTACCGTTTGAAACCTCTTTGCTTATTTCATTTCTTTCCTAATTTTGATTGTGGTTTATAAAACTTATGGTGTGTAGCTGGGCCTTCATGGTACAGGCCTAACCTCTCATCTCCCAAGACACAAAGCAAGAGGATTCTTGCTCCATGGAGCTTAAACCAAGTAGTGAGACCCTGCTTCAAAATAGAACACAGTTCTCTACTATAGACTGTCAGTGGCATTAGCATTGCTTTCTGGGCTTATCAAAGCACACCCTCTTGTGTCCAGTGTTCCTGACTCCATATCATGTCTGTTGTGTCCTTTCTATGGGCCTCAATGCTCCATTGTCTGAAAATAGGATTTTGAATGGGCAAGGGATATTTATGAGCATAAACTCTTGGATCTCAGATATATAAAACAACTTTGTGCACATCATCCAAGAAAGCTCATTTGGCTTTGTCATGATCTGGGTGAAACGGCCTCACCCCACTTCTTGTACCTTTTGGTTTCTGAAGTGGAGAGGGAACATCTAGACCTGAGTGTCTTTAACACAGATGAAGGGCAGTGTCCATGGACAGGCAACATGTTTGCTTAGAAACAGTAAGCATTTCTCCAAAGGTACTTTTCTTCTTAATTATGTTTTGCTTAGGTGAATCCTAAAATCCTTTATATGATTGTGTGGAGAGCTCTGGAGTTTGATAAACTTGTGTTTATCTGGACTGTTAGCTGCCTATTGGTTGGGTTACACAGCCCTCTCAGCTCCCGTTTCTCATTACCTATTGACTGGTTTATACAGCCCCCTCAGCAATAATTTCTTATTACCTATTAGTTGGATTACATAGCACCCTTAGCACCCATTCTCACTGGTAAGATAAGGATAATTTCACTTGTTTTGCCTTGTTGATGAAAAAGATAAGATGAAATAACTCATGAAGAACATCTAATCAGTGTTCAGCAGACCATATTTTCATACTTAATAACTTCCTCACTTTCGGGTCATGGGGCACGAAGAGAGTGCAGGAGAGATCTGAATGGTGAGGGAGGCAGGGTGGCTGGAGAGATGGCTCAGGGGCCAAGAGTGTGAACTAAACTGCAGAGGGTACAAGTTTGGTTGCCAGCACCAGCAACAGGCAGCCCCTCCAGCCCCAGGGCATCTGATATGCTCCTCAGGATTCTGCAAATACTTTCACTCACATCTACCAACATGTACCAACATACAGACATACACATGCATACACATGTCAGTTTTGATTGTTTTTTTAAGAAAGAAATTAGGAACAAAAGGCTGTCACCTTGGACTTTCAAATCCGCATGTTCAGGATGTTGTCCTCCAGCAAATGAAGTCATTTGGGTTTGCAGCACCCAGTGACCCGAGGTCATGGAGATGTGCCCTGCTGCTTTGTGAGGCTTGCTCAAGTTGTCCACAGAGACCTGTGTGACACCTGTCAGAGTTCACCAGTTTTCAAGTGGCCACAGTTCTAATCACTATCCAGATAACCTTGAGCCCCATCTCCACGTGTAACTGTGGCAAGGTCCCTCTGACTTTTCCCTGAGGATTTCAGGGAATCCTCAAGGAACGCTTGCCTATTGCCAGTCACCACTAACCACTAGAATCACATGCTGTAATTTCTGCAGACAGAAAACAGACTGTAATATTTAACAAAATTTTATTGAAGGAGATGTGGGCATAATAAAAAAAGATAGCAGTGGAGACAAAAAAACCTAAAAAAACAAAAACAAAAACACCCGAGCTACCCTTTGGATTGCTCGTCAGCCCCAACCCTCGACTGTGTGGTAGAGACCTATCCTCCTACAAACATCCAGTTTATGGGCTGTGCCTCTTGATCTCAGACATCGGAGAAGAGTTTCAAGGTCCTCAACTGTACTTACAGTGGAGACCTCCTTTTCACATAAACACTGCCTTTTATGGATACAGCAGGTGCTCAGAAATGCTTGTTGAATGAGTGCATGACATCTTAGCCTTCCTATTCTAGATTAGGATCTTAGCTTTACATTTATGTAATTAAAATGCTTATTTAAAACTGTCCCCTTAATCAATCTCCAATGTAAATTTAAAAAATTCCCTTTCTGTTGCAGATAAAAATGTTGAGACTTGAAAAAAATGTTTCCATTTTAGATAATTTCAATAATCTAGCAGCTTGGAAATATTAACCTTTCTCCCACCCTCATACTCAACTTTCTGAATTTTAGAAATAAATTTCACAAACTGCTTGGCCTCAGGCTAAACCTCATTGCACAGGGCATCTACTATTGAGAGCATGTTTCTGAAAATTCCAGGTTTTCACTTCTGCATCAAGGCTAACTGAACAAGTTCTTTTTTCCCATATTTTATTTTTTTAAGAAAAAAATGATACTAGTTGTTAGAAGCTACGTTGAGTTGCTATACACTAACTCCAGTCTCCAGGTAAAGGGTCATATAGACTCAATCAGCAAGATCCATGAAGTTGATCTCCATGCCTCACCTCCATGCCCTTCTCGATGGACAGTAGTGATGGCGAGTCTTTGTGAAAATCAGCTGTTTGCTACCAATGGAAGAACTCTTCCACAGCGCACTGAGGTACTAAGTGTTTGAGGACTACGACAAAATACCTCCTCTCTCGCCTTTCTTCCTCTAGCCTCCAAAACAAAAGAAAGTTCTGAGAAAATATAGTTCATTGCCAGTATTGCTCCAGTGACTCCTACTTAATTCTGGTAAATGACCTCCAGAAAATATAGAGTTCCAGAGAGAATGTTCAACCTGATGTCCTTCCAGCCCCTGCTGAGGTCCTGCTGCAGCCTGGGTTCAGGTCCTAAGACTGGGAAGGGGCAAGGGCAGAAGAAGAATTGTCCGACCACAAGATGAGTTCCACACAAGTGACTGGTCCCAAAAAGCTCTAGCTGTTTCTACTTATACTTCAAAAACAAGCATGTTTTCCCACGCTAGCGAACATGTTTGTTCTATCCTCCAACATAAACATCTGGCAAAAAAGTTTTTTCCCAACTTTTACATCAAAGATTTTTTTTTTTGGACAAAACATCTTTTAAACCAAAAACAATCTTATCATTTTGCTAGCTTGGCTGAATGTTGAGCCAGGCACATCCTGTCCTTACAAAACTAAAAGGTGAACAGGATATCCAAGAGAATCTGCAGCCAGAGTGCATTATCCGGAGCGTAGCAGAAGCCAGAGGTCTGGAGCCAGATCAATGTTGTGTGACAATGAACACTGGCAAGTGAAGATGCATGGACTACAGGGTAAACTGTGTGACGCGATGGGCACACTACAGCCTCCGAGAGAAGATTCTTCTCTCTCTCTTTCTCATTTTGTTTTGATTTTGTTTCTGTTTTATTTGTTTTTCGGTTTTTCTTTCAAATTTGGACTGGTTTTGGAGGGGAGGTTACAAGGGCAGAGGGTAGATGTAAGGGGGCAGGGAGAGAAGTGGGATCGGAATGCATGAGGTGAAATCCATAAAGAATCAATAAAAGTTGAAAAAAGAGTGATAGACATAGGCACACATTCTCAAAACAGCAATATCATTCATAACTTCTTCACAAAGCATATTCACAGAATAGGGGTTATTTGCCATACACTGCTTGCACGCAGTTAGCTTGTATTTTCTCTAACTGTTCCCTTGTCCTACAAAGGAGTCCTGTTTGCCAAGCTCAGAATTTTAGCATGGTGCTTCACTAACCCTGACATGATCAGATAAAAGTCAGGGTACCTGGTTTCCTAGAGGGCCAGGGACTAAATGAAAGAAGGAAGTAAATGTCAGCCCCCCAACACCCACAGGCCAAACTCTCCCTTCTGCACCTTTATCTGTTTTTGTCCTGCTATGGATAAACAGATGGGACAGTTATACCAATAAATGGAAAGAGAAGAAGGTCAAATAACATACAACATGCAAAAGCAAGTTTGAAATGTTCTTGCTTCAGTGTTCAGAGCTGAATTCCAGCAAGTACTGGAACTTGCTGCGAAATGGCTGTGGGCTACACCATCATAACAGACAGAACTGGATGGAAAGATGCCCACTTTCCCAAGTATCCTGAGTGGGACTTGTCTCTCCTCTGGGTCCCTCAGAACACCCTCACAATCAACAGCCACAAGAGTAACTCTTGTCTCGGCAAGGTATTGCTGAGATGCTGCTTCCCTGGCTTTTCTGCCTGTGACCATCCTGAATGGTTAGGGATGTGGCTGGGCATCTGGATGAATTTTTGGAGTACCAATCCTGCTCTCAATGCTTGTTCTCCACACATCGCTGGAGGGCATCCACGCTCCGTTCCTTCCTGCTTCTTGTGTTGCTGATTCCCGTGAGGACCTCCCATCTGTTTTGAATTCCTTGGAGCCTATTTCCATTCATCAGGCATGCAACTGTATGCAATCTTGGTTTTTATACAGTGTTCTCAGTGTGCGATGTATTTCTCCAGTCCTCAGTGTGGAACATAACTAATGCCATTGTATTCCTCACGACGCATAGCTGACGGCAGAGTCAAATCACAAGATAGAATGTAATAGGCCCTGGGGACTAGGTGACCCCACAGACCCTTAAAAAGGAAGAATGCTGCTGAGATGGCCCAACGGCTTGCCCTGTGACACGGATGCTCACTCAGTAAAAGAAAAGCTCTGTTGACCTGACTTTGAACTGTCCCTCGGGACCTGCATGCCTCCGCCCCTCAACGCCCTCAAACACCACTTCCACTATGTATGAAGCCGTCACCTGCGGAAGTCATCCTTCCCTTCTCTTCATTCTGAGAACACTCATTAAAAGCAAAAAAAGTTCTTGTGTTTTTGGAAAGGCCCCTTGTACTCCCCGCCCATGGATTTTCTACCCTGGGGTGGTTCTTGAAGACAATTTCCCCAAGCGTTACTTGGAAGGGGTGCATGCGACTCCTGCTGTCACGTGTGCCTCACACGCTCAGCCACAGCTCAATCATGCGTGTGAGCTCTGACCCTTGTGACATCTTCTGAGGCTGGCGGGATGCTGGCAAGCCCGGTGCCTGCTTAAACTTTCACTTGACCAGCTAATCTTTTAGTTTCTATTTAGATTCTCATAAAAACACAGATGAAAATTTGCGCCTGACATAAGGGAAGCTCAAGATGTATGTCTAAAAATTTTTGCTAAAACTCCAGTGTATCTATGGCCTTCTGAGTTTTAATAGACACTGAAATTCTGAATTTTAACATATTTTTTTTAAAAATTGTAAATGTTAATTTTTTAAACCTATATATTTGAATTATCCAATGTGTGTTTTTAGCTTTCAAATACAGAAAGACCCATACATAGTCTTCTGGCATGGGTGAGCATGGGTGAAGCCATCCACTGTTACTGTTCTTGTGACACAGCTAAGGAAGCAAAGAGAAGGGAGAAAGGAAACGTGAAAGGAGTGTGAGGTTTTAGCGCCCCCACCAATTATGGAGAACTTTCCTTCCATTTTTGTAAAGGCATGACAGAGAAACATCTTTGCTAATAACAACACTGTGGGAGTAACTTGGTTGTCTTTAGTACCACAGCATTTCAGTGGCCAGTCCACATTAGAGAACATATTCTAGAGAAAATGAGAGTTTGCATAAAGGCCGACAGCTGTATTGTAAGGAGTTCTGTGCATCTGCTTCTCTAGGAGGAGCATACAACCTTCTGTTTCAACAAAGCCCTCTTGATGGTTTAGGGTACCTCTTTCCAGCCATTTGCTTAGGCTCGTTATTGGACTTGGCACTGCACCCAAAACAGAGTGAAGGTAAAGCTCCACCATTGTTCCACTCATCCTCCCGCCCTGCCTCTCAAGCACACCCCTTCTGCACACACAGCTCCATTGTCTCTTATCTGGGCTTTTGGTATCGGAGGGCTTACATTTGAGTTCTGGCTCTGCTAAGTGTGTAAACTTAGGAAAGTTACTTGGCAATTGAGTATCCCTTTTTTCATCTGTGTAAGGCTTGAACCCTCTTGTCCTCTCTCTAAGGATGGAGAGATATAGACAAATTGCATGCTGACTTCATAGTGAGTGCTCAACACAGAGACTTGAAATGATATCCAACAATTGCTTCATATTTCTATGTAGCTTTTAGTGTCTGCCATTTTCACATTTCCATGGCTAGGCGGTAACTTGTAACACAAACAGAACTCACTATGACTAATCTATTTCCACTGTGCTTGGCAGGTAATTTCCAGTTTGGGGCCACAAATACTGTAATGAAAGCGTGTTGTAATTAAAGCATGTTCTTCCCCTCTGTTCTACTTCTTTTCTTTAGAAGAATTATTGGAATAGTATTTCTAAGTAGAGTCATGGACCTTGAGAAATCTAAGTAAAAGTTTTATATTTGCATATTTCATTCAATGTTGTAACAAAGAACACACGAGAGAGAGAGAGAGAGAGAGAGAGAGGACCTTTCTGTGCCTATAGCCTCTTCTATCCTTTGTCCCATTTCCTTGGAGAGATTTTGAGCACTAGGACTACACTATACATACTATAAACACTTCGTTGTGACAATTTATTCCACTATTAACAATTTAAGAGACTTTCAGTTTAAGTGGTCTAGTGTATTAACATATTTAGTGTATATATCTAGTGTTACAATTTAGAAAGGTTTTGGCCAGTGTAACAAGGGGAAAACCCTGTTTAAATCTTCTCTCGATTAAAAATTTTGTATTATGTCTTTTGGTTTAAAATTTAAATTACTTGTTAATTTAATCATTTCAGTTTGGAATTTTGGAGCAAATGGAACTGAACACTGGAAAGTTTCCTGATTTGACAAACCATGTTATTGTTTTCCCTTTCTCTCTCAACAGATGAACATTCTGGACATGGTTACTTCCTCTCTACTGCTGAAGCTGTTATAACATGGAAGTCAGTTTTCACAAGACAAACAGACCTGAGCAGGAAGCATGCTATTGTCTTGTTCCAAAGGTCAACAGAAGCTATATTAATTAGCTTGTTAATTGTTAGTATATTAATCAGCTTTCTCTGTGACAAGATATCTGAGAAAACACCTTAAGGAAGGAGAATTATTCTGGCTCACTAGTTGAGAGAGCCAGTAATCCTGGCAGAAAGGGTATTGCATGGCAGAGTGAGCCCACACCTCCAACACAGAGGGAAGGAGACAGGATGGGGGTGGTCACGGCTTTGAAATAAGTCTGTTCTTCAGGGCACTTCTCATCCTCACAGGCTGTTATAGACGATCAGACAGAGCTATATTTACAAAATACCATATTATGAGGGCTCTTTGTAACAAATGTAGGATGTCTTCACCTCTTCTTATCATGGCTGGCTGAAGAATCGTAAGATATAAATAAACGGCTATGCCATTTACTAGTTGGGTAATAGAAACAATCTAGCTTCATTGGGTTCTAGTCTGCTTATGTACAAAATAAGGACTTTAAGAGGCCCTGCTTCACGTATTGTGAAGTCCATCATCAGCACCTTTGAGACGATTAGAACAGTGGCTAAGTGGGGGTTACACAGCTATCACATTAGCACTGGGAAGTAGAAGGAGGAGGATCAGGAGGAGTTCAAGGCCAGTCTGAGCTACATGAGACCTATTTTCATAAAACCAGGTAGTCGCATCCACACGCTGGAATGGAACACCAGTTATAATGATAAATGTGGTCAACTTTGGTGCTAGATGCTGGGTATCTGGCATGGGCAATCTGATGTTTCAAGCCCAGCCATAAAGTCCAAACCCTTCCAGCACATTCACACATACACATCCTATGAGAGGAAGGAGGCACACTATCTGGAAAGGCCCACCCACTTCTGAACATATGATGATTTGTCTGAAGCAGAAATACTTTTACCCAGGGGTTTAGGATGATCATGATTTTACTTTCCTTTAGACAAGCCTCTGGACACATGAGTGAGGGAGTGTCTAGATTAAGTTAACAGACGTGGAAAGACTCATGCTAAGTGTGGTCAGCACTGTTCTATGGGCTGGGGTTTCAGACTGCACACATAAAAACGAGAAGGTTAACCCCTCCCTTTGGGGCTCAGGGAGCTTTGCTGAAGAGGAGGGCAGACAGACTTTAAGAGTCAGTGGGGATGGAGGAGACCATGGAAACTGTCTTCCAGACACAACAGGATGGATGTACGTATGAACTCGTGGACACTGTGGCAGCATGCACAGGCCCTGCGCAGGTCCAAGCCAGGTGCGGTCTCCTCACTGAGAAGAGGTGGATATGATCTCCCACCCTAACAGAGAAGCTATCTCTAACTGAAAGCCACTAGCAAAGGAAACTTAGTTTTCTCCAATGGAGTCTCACTGGTACACACCCACACTTAAGGGCAGGCTCCATGCACAGCCATAGATGGCCAACAGAAGACAGACTCGGTGGTATTTTTAGGGATGCTTTGTCTCTTTAATGCTTTGTTTGGGCTTTTGTTTTTTTAACCTTACTAGTATTTTGCTTTTCTGGTTTCCAACTTTATGTTTTCATGCGTTTTATGTGTATGTATGTATATGTGTATCTCCCTGTGTATATTTCTCATGCTCTTTAAAACAATAATTCTAAATAATAATTTAAAATAATAATTTTCAAGAGAAAACGAGAAAGCTAGCTGAGCCTGAGATTTGATCTCTCTTTACTTCCTGACTGCAGATGCAATGTAACCAGTTACCGCAGACTCCTGTCATGGTGGACTGTCCCTTTGAACGATGAGCAAGAACAAACGATTCCTTCTTTAAGTGGCTTTTGCCACAGCAGTGAGGAAACTAACAGAGCTCCCGATATCTTTTCTTACACATTTTGGTAAAAGCCCACAGGTGCGCTTGAAGCATCCAGCATATCAGCTCCAAGGTTTCTTTGATTCTTGAGCATCTCTGTCTTCATCCAGTGGACTCCAGTACCACACTGACCAGTGACCTCACAGATGTGTTAGTTACTTTTCCATTGCTGTGATAAAAATAAACTGACAAGACAGCAACTCAGGGAAGAAGGAGTTTACTTTGGCCTCTGGTTCCAGAGGGAGTGTGTCCAATGGGTTTGAACGTAGAGGGTCTATTAACTACAGGCAACCATTTTATGACCTGAAGAGGACACACTGAGCATGGCGGTGGTGGCGCATGCTTTTAATGCCAGCACTTGGGAGGCAGAGATAGGCAGATCTCTGTGAGTTCAAGGCCAGCCTAGTCTAAGGACAGCCAGGACTATTACACAGAGAAACCCTGTCTCAAAAAATAAAACAAAAAACTAACAAATAAAAAAAGACACACTGAATCCACGGTCAGCAGAACAAAGTAGAATGAACAGACAGTAGAGAGAGCTTGACTCCTGTTCAGGATCAATAGGACAGAAGCAGAGTGGACAGACAGTAGTAAAAAGAGCTTGACTCCTGAGGGTTTTTGTCAGGACCAATTGCACCTCTAGGCTATTCATTTGCATAAATGAACAATTCTTCTTTTGTGTATAAGCTAGTTTGCATATGAATTTACTTTTTCGTTTTGAGGCTAACTCTCAATTTGTAGCCCAGATAGCTTCCAACCCAAGAGATTCTTATGCCTTGGCTTCCTAAGTGCAGACATGTGCCACCATGCCAGTTCCAGCTTTACCTTTTTTTAATTATTGAAAATGATTTTTTATACAGTGCATTCTGATCACAGTTCCCCCTCCCTCATCTCCTCCCAGATCTTCTCCCTCTCCCTACCCATCCAACTCCACACCTTTCTCTCTCTCTTTAAAAAACAAACAGACCAATAGACAAGCAAACAATCCAGAATAAAACAAAAAAACAGAGAAAAAGAGAAAAAACATGAGAAACAATACACATGCTTGCATGAGTACACATTTAAGTAAGTGTGCACACACATGCACAGACCTACGGATAGACACACACTACAAAACCCATAAAAACACAAAATTGGAAACATAATAGAAAAACAACAGGAAAAAAAAGCCCCCAAAAGTATTATCAGTCAAAGCATCTCCAAAAGTACCAGGGACTTTATTCTGTGCTGGCCTGAGGTCTTCATTAAATGTGGTGTGCATACCCAGTGAGAAGCCACTGGAGAAAACTATTGTTTCTTTGGTCAGCAGTTGTCAGTTGGAGAACATTTCTGCATTAAGGATGGGGCCTTGTGTCCAGTTCCCCTCTCAGCACTGGGACCTCATCTGGCTCAGACCTGTGTGGGCCCTATGCATGCTGCCACAGTCTCTGTGAATTTGTCTGGGTGTCACCCTGTAGTGTCTAGACGGTCTTGTTTCCTTGCTGTTCTCCATCCCCACACACTTACAATCTTTCTGTCTCCTTTTCTGCATAGTTCTCCAAGACCTGAGGGGAGGGATTGGATGGAGGGGTAGGATTTTGGAGACTACTCAGCTGTTATATTTGAACATTATTTGTTTGTTATAAATATTTATTTATATGTATATAGTGTTCTGACTTCATGCAGGAACTCAGGGCCTCTGGAAGAGCAGCCAGTGTTCTTGACCACTGAGCCATCTCTCCAACCCTTGAGCATTGTTCTAGTAAAGGTGGTTTTTGTTTTGTTTTGTTTGTTTGTTTTATTTTGTTTTGTTTTGTTTCAAGACAGGGTTTCTCTGTAGCTTTGGAGCCTGTCCTGGAACTAG